>OMKY01209554.1:0-17109 GCA_900302395.1 Bregmaceros cantori | reverse complement strand
AAATTCTCTTTTCAAAAGATACAGAGAGATAGAGACCAAAAAAGAGAGAGTCAGAGAGAGAGAGAGAGAGAGAGAGAGAGAGAGAGAGAGAGAGAGAGAGAGAGAGAGAGAGAGAGAGAGAGAGATGTGCAAATATTTCCCAACGGGGGTCGCTAAAGGCCAAGTTAATGTAAAGAATAGCAAATTTCTGACATCTCAGTAAAAAGTACATTTACTGTAGATAACTGAGTAAATGTAATGCATTACTGCCCATATCTGGTCATAACACACTTTGGTTCCAACCGTGCACTTCAAACAGGTGTGGTCAGACCAACTGACTGAAGACTAATTAGGAGCAGGTGGTACAATGCAATGCACAAGTCGAGCCAAAACTTTGCATGTCACTTAATTAACATATGGCATATTAAATACCTCTGCTAACATAACTATTGTTCAGCCCCTATTTTTCCATATCGCCCAGACATACCAAACACTATAGGGTGGATTGCCCTAATGTGGGCCACTGCCTAATGTGGGATACCTAGGTTCCAGTGGCTCCGGCTCCTCCCTTAACTATTGAATGTCAGTGAAACTATGGTAAAGGCAAACTACCTACTAATGTGTGTTCAACACTGCATTTCACTGTTTCACATTAGGCAACTGACTGTCCCACATTATGGAAATCCTTCCTACTGAAAGCATGTTAAGCTCTGTGTACAGACCCGACTATGGCAGAATACATACAGGTTGGTCAGGGGGCGGAGTAGGGAACAGAGCGGCCAAGCAGTAGGAGAACAGTCCCAGCACAGAAAACACACTCACACACCACCACTTCACAACACACGCACACGCATACACACACACACATAGGGCAAGCACACACACGCACACACATGTACACACACAAACACAGATGACAGACACATTATCCCCAATCCACATACGTGAATATGCAGATTGCGGAAGCAGGCACACACAAGCACACAAATGAACATGCACATACGCACACATAAGGCAGCAGACAATATGCATGATATGAATGGAGAAACATGCAGACACACACAGAGAAGGAGGACGAATTTAAATAAAAATGGTTTAAAGACGTTGGGGGGGTGGGTGGAAGGGTTACAGAACATTGTTAAAGGCACTAATATTAGATGTACATTAGATGTATTAAATCCCTAATTATAAAAATTAATAAAAAGGGAAAAAACATTTTTGCATAAACAGATGCATTTACAGTATGCGTGGCTGACAGCTAATAACTTAAGCAATAAGCAATCAAGTGCATTTTAGAGTGAATGATTTAAAAATGTTGTGTGGGCACAAATATACCAAGTTTACATGAGGGTTAATAATTGTAGTGAAAGAGCATTTATATCAAATTCCCTGAAACCATATCGCGGGTTATAATGTCTCACCTGTGGAAGGGGCTTCTGATAAACTTGCATGGACAACATCAGAGGAGCGGCCGTGCTCCAGTTGTAGTACCTGGAAAGAGCACAGGGAGGCAGAGTTTCTACACGTTTCACACGCCGTGCAATTGCGCTTGATACTTGGAATTGAATAGTTACGATACATTCATTTATTATTAAGGCTCTCTGCGAGACGAGATGCTTCCTACTTGTCACTTGTCCCGCCTAATGTGCTGTGACTGATTGGATAACTTTGATTTAAAGAAATTAATAATAATAATAATAATAATAATAATAATAATAATAATAATAATAATAATAATGGTCCCCCACACGCCAGACCCCTTTTCGATCTCGACTCCAGACCCAAATTCGTTCAACCGATGCATGGACGATTCGTTTGGTCTGGCTTGCCAGGCTATGTACACTTAACTATATGTTATAAGTACTTACTTGCTTCCCAGTTTGACCACCAGGTTGGGGTCATCGATAAGGGCTGGATTGCTGCAGAACTGTTGATAGGAAATGGCCTTCTCTAGAAATTGCTCTGTGGGCAGAACACAAAACAATTGTACGTGACAATGCGGCCGAGAAACAACACTTTTAGAGTTATCTCGGTTCAAGAAGATTGTGCAGCGTTTTCTTGCAGTTACTGTAGACGACTTTACTTTTGTAAAGATACGACAGGATGCTGATATTTTTTTAGGCAGTGCTAGTGGACTGGTAATTTTTACAATTAATTGCCGAAGACTGTTTTCTTTTCTTTTTTTATGTTTCTGAATACTTTCTCTGTGACATCATACTCATCTGGCGGCTTGTTCACCCCAATTGCTCAGTTGCGACCCCCTGTGGCTGTCTCCCATAATGCAGGCCCAAGTCCTCTCGTTACAAATATCTCTTTGGCTAGGATGCTGCAATGTCTTATGCGCCTGTTCCAGATCTACGGCGCTAAAGAGAAACGTACCGCTGGTAATGGCTCTGTTTGCACTGAGTCCTCCGCACAGGGAGATGCCGACATTGGGCAGGTCGGCATGCTCCGACAGGCTGTCGATGCCACTGTCCACCTCACTGGCCCCCCCCACAGACTGGGGAGACTGGCTGGCGCTGCGCAGTGGCTGGGGGTCATTGCTGCGGTGGGCCCCCTCACTGGGGACACACAGAAAAGCGAGAAAAAAAAAATAATAATGGTTTTATTCATTTTTTAAAGAAAAAAAAAAACCAAAAAAAGGCATATTCGCTAATGTGTTGTATCCTGTTTGTAGTCTGTCCTACTGCCGGCATGCAAAGTTGGTAGCGCAACATAGTGAAGCATCAGAGGGCCATTTTCCGGTAAGTGCATTCATCTTGCACCTTTCAGGCAGAACACAGAACATTGAACAGTACAGCATTACCCAAAGCCTCCCAACACAAACAAAAAGGCACATACTTCCCCATAGACATACACAGACAGACACATACAATAGGCTGATGTACCGATAGCCGTAACATCCTAGTATAAGCCACGTCAAAGACATGTGTCTTAAGCTTCTTTTTAAAAACATTGACAGACTCCACGGTCCTGTGCACTATTGACCCATAGTGTGTGTGTAGTGCTCGAGTAGCGTGATTGCGATTGACCCATAGACTGTATTCCCACAGACAAACCTGCCAACTACATTTCCCAGCAGCCCCTGTGACCCGGAAGTCTGGTCACGTGACCACATAAAGTTGGTGATTAAGTATGATTATGTTTGTTACAGGCCACAGAAATGCACCAAAATGTAATTGATCCTTCGGTGTGTCATACAACAACTGTACAAAATTTCATGAAGATCCGTGCTCAACTTTTTCAGTTATCTTGGGGACAGACAGTCCAAAAAAAAAAAATAGCATTACAAGCTAGCATGGAACTGCAGGCTCTTTGTCCGTATGTGTGATCTTCAATAAGTAAAGATAGTAGCACATTAAAAGTGTGCAGTATTATTTAGTGATTAGTAATTGTGTTGCTTTTAAAGGAATAATAATCACAGTAATCATATAATTGTCTGTAAAATGAGTGAGTGTACCTCTTTGGGAAGTAGAGAGCTGCTATCTCTGGCTCCAGGTCACCAATATCATCCAAGTACATCCCATCCGAACCAAGATGCTGGCTGCGTTTCTCTGTGCACAAAATGTTATAGTAATTATAGTTCATAATATTCATAAACCAAACTAGAATCACATGTGTTTTCTTAAAGAAAATCAGCACTCAATTAACATGATTTATTTGCAATTACTTGACAACACATTGAAAATACATTTCACTAAACACTGATTGGTAGATGTTGATCATATAGAATGTCTGTGTAATTCATCCTCAATCATTCTGACACAGTAATTGCATGTACTTATTGACCAGGTAACAGGTATGGCATTGTCCTGATTGGCTAGAGGCTGTGACATCACCGGATGTCCCCTCTCACCAGGGCTATATAGCAGTATAGCTTAATAAATGAACCCTCTAGACATATTCCCTGGTCATTTCCTCAACGTGGACTCCATATTTAAGCTGCCATTGCATACTCCAGCAGGAGTATATAGAAAACACTCAGCAACCATAGGGAAAAGCTGGGAATAAGAATGACTTAGCTTTAGAACAAATGTAGTGAGTAGATTTGGAATATATACTGACTGCTGAGCTACTCTAAAGCAGAATGATAGATGAGAGAAGCGGTGACAGAATGTGATGATGCTCACCAGTTCGACGGACAAAACTCCCAGAGCTCCGAGGAAGGGGCTCCAACAGCTCCGGGGGCTCCACCACAGGGTGTGGTTGCTCCAGAGTGGGTGTGTTGTCCATGTCCCCTGGTAGAGGCTCACAGCCTGTAGGAAATTATTGGAACAGTATCAAGAAATACCATTAAAAATGTATCAAGAAATACTGACAATCAACAGAGCAGAGGGGTCCACTCTCTTGCACGTCTGGGATTCGATCCGACAACGGGCCCCACACGGGCGTGGGTGGAGTTGGGTTGGCGGGAACGGGGGCCGGAACTCGCCCACACGGAAGTGATACAGCTACGGCATCACTCACTACTACAAGGTCTCAGCCCGCGACCAAAATTGTCAAGGTATTTAAAAACCCAATTTCTGTCTTTAAAAAGAACAGTATAATTTCATCTATCTACTGAATTTTTTTATTCACAATATACGGTTGATGCATTATTCAACTAGGCCTTTGCAGCGGTCTCTGACTGCTAAAGGTATAAACGTGATAGAAGCATAAAAGTACTGAGTACTGTGAAATATGATGATCGCTACAATAAATGTCAATACCTGCGCTGGCTCCTGCTGCAGGATCCTCCACCATGGCCTGTGTGGAGGAGAGGTCGAAGGCCGGGGCTGTGTCTGGATGGAGCGCCCCACCAGTCTGGTGCTCGGAGAGGAAGGACGGCTGGAAAGAGTCAGAGAGACAAGAGTTCATTAAGGCTACGTTTATGTGGGGGCAATGTCAACAGAGAGTGCAAAAGTGGCGTCTTTGTTTCATATGAAGCCGCAAGAATTGGTGATATTCACATCAAGACCTTTAGACTGAGAAACTTTCCTTTAGACTGAGACCTTTAGACTGAGATTCTTCCCACGTGCAGTGATGCTACTGAATGTAGGGGGGTAGCAGTCAGAGACCGCTGCAAAGGTAGCCCTGCTTGAGGTGTTGGCATGTTACATGTGCTGATTCTATATCAATGACCTGGTAAGCCAGAACCAACTAATCCTTCACACATCAGCTAGAGCGAACATTGGGTCTGCTCTCGAGCACATCAAAAAAGGGTGTGGCTTGTGGTGGGGAGGGGGAGAAGTATTATTTTTTTTAAAAATCATAGTTATCCAATCACAGCATAGTAGGCGGCGCAAGTGACGGTCACGTAACGCACCAAACTCCGCCCATATCTCGTCTTGTAGAGAGAAACGCGGCAAAGTGGCTCTGATTGGCTTGCTGTCAAACACCCGACAATCTGATTTGTTGATTCGCTCGACACCAGACGCAATGTTCGTTCTAGTCGCGTGCGGTGCGTGGATGATTACTTGGTACTGGCTTGCCAGGCTCGTGGGGCAAGGGTGCGTTTTTTTTACTTACATCAGCTGGGTCAAGGGTGTGACGTCAATGTTTTCTCCTCGCAATCGTTGTCGTATAAACGTTAGGTTAATTGAGTCCAGCAGAAATTGTGTGTGTGTGTGTGTGTGTGTGTGCGGTTATGTGTGTGTGGTTGTGTGTGTGTCAGACACCTGAGCTTCTTGGGGCATCTCACCCCATGCCCACAGCATCTCTGGATTGGTCAGCTGTTTGGTCAGCTCAGAGTCACTCTTGGCTGGAGAACAGCTGGAGTCTCTGCTACAGTCACACACACACACACTGAAGGTTAAGCAATTAAATCATTTTAGCAATATTGAAACCACATTCATTTGCTTTAATTAGTTGCTGCCAGCTGCTAAACAATATCACGGCCCGGCTAGCCTCTAGCACCTTATTTTATCTTGGTTTAACAAGGTTTTAACCAGAGATAGATGTATAGTTGTACTACCTCCCTCCAGGAATTGCACACAGTTCCGCTAAGCCTGTTATGTGCAACCATCTTCTTCATGTATCATGTTGCAATGTTTAATGACTCTGTACTGTCTGTCCTATAAAAAAAAAAAACCTACCTGCTGTCAGAGTGAAAACAAGCAGTTCTTGGTGGGCAGGAGAATGACAGACGATTATCTGCAGCTTGTCTGTATATGTACACACCAACACAAATACACACAAACACAAATACACAAACAAAACACATTCACACCCGAACAAAACAGAAACACACCCAAACAAAACACACACACACAACCAAACACAAACACATGCACACCCAAACAAAAATCACACATGAGAATTGAAATCAGTAACGCAACCCCGTTACTACACGTTAAAAGTAAAGTAAGGGATATGTTTATAGTCAGGATTGGGTAGTAATAATATTACAGTAATCTAAAAAACATAGTAACTGTAGACCCTTACAACATTTTTAAATATGTAATCTTACTTTTGCCTGGAATAGGGGATTACATGCACTTGCATACTCGTTCCGAGGCCACTGTTGGGACTTGTGGAAAGTGTGTGCTGGAATCTGAACCAAAAACTGAACAACGCTATTTAATCAATTAATTTTCTTACCAAAAAATTAACAATATTATGAGAATTTGTACTACAATACATTTAATGCATAATTGCACGCAATAGTAGGTTGATAATATATACATACAGAATGAAAAGTCAAAATATAACATAGGTAATATAAATTAATATAAATAATGTTTAAAAAAAATATCACCACTTTAATTTTCACCTTAATACCTTGTACATAAGACTTCATCAGTTAACACATATAACCACAAGTAAATTAAAGGATATGTTTATAGTTACAACACACATGTGTGTGTGTATGTATACCTCTGAGACTGGTCCCAGTTCATTCCTGCTTGGCAATGGTTGCTGCTAAAATTGCACTCTGCATCACGGTAGATACTCCTGCAAACACACATTACACAAACACATTAATGACACTCCTATGAGTGTCATTAATGTGTCACTCATAGGAGTGCTCTAAAGCCTATGCTTTAGAGCACATTGGAAGTGTCCAAAATTGCTCCCTATTCCCTATATAGTGCACTATATGGGGTGCACGCCATTTTGTAGGGGTTGTCCGAATACTCCATGTACCCTATAAAGTGCACTCAAATGCACCGCAAAAATTAGTGAGCATCGCTGTACCCTAGACCAAGCAATATAACCCATAATGCATTGCGATACGCGTTAAAAATGCCATTGACTCAATAGCAATTGTTTGCAAGGTGAACTCAGAAATCCACTGACCAGTGATGATGTTAATGTTCTGAGGGATGTTCATGAACTGATTAGATTCTGGAGGCCAACCCTTTCAAGATGGATGAATTCAAGATGGCGACATTTTTGTTTGGTCCATAACTTCTGATCGGGTAGATTTCACACATTGTTTTTATCTTTGTTTCCACAAATATATATAGTATGTATTTATATAAAATATATTAAATAATGTAAATAATTTGAATATACGTGTTCCTTCGGGTATACACCTTTAACAGTGGAGACGACTGCATAGGCCTCGTTGGTGTTGTGCTATTGTAGGAGCAGTTGAGTCCACTCAACACATCAACAAGCAGTGAGACTGCGTTCCCAGTCAGTATGAGAGGAACTCTGGGCAGGCGTCCAGTTAGCTCACAGAACATTGTGACCAATGACGTCACTTGTTTTCTCACCACTAGAGGCATTCAACCCCCACAGCCATAGACAACATACACACCCACACAACATGCACACCAACACGACATACACACCCACACAACATGCACACAACATACACACCCACAAAACATACACACCCACACAACATGCACACAACATACGCACCCACACAACATGCACACCCACACAATATGCACACAACATACACACCCACACAACATACACACAACATACACACCCACACAACCTACACACAACATACACACAACATACACACCCACACAACATACACACAACATACAAATGCACACAACATACACACAACATACACACCCACACAACATACACACAACATACACACAATATACACACCCACACAACATACACACAACATACACACAACATACACACCCACACAACATGCACACAACATACACACAACATACACACCCACACAGCATACACACCCACACAACATACACACTCACACAACATGTACACCCGCACAACATACCCCAGGTTTGGGGTAGATTTCGGAGTAGGAAGCTAAGGTTAAGGTTATGGGTGTCTGGTAGGAGGTTAGGGTTATGGTTAGGGGTTATGGTTAGGGGCTAGGGTGTTGAGGGGATTGGTCGTTTTGAGGAGTCACACACACTACATCTTATAGGTATCTGATCAGTGAACACCCACTGTAGCCACACAGACAACAAAAAATGTTGTTAGGTATGTAACTTGTAAATGTGCAACAGATTGTATATAAAGTGTTCAAAAGAATATTAAAGCAATGTAAGTTGATCCATTATTTTACTTTCCAAATCTGATAACAGGATCAGCGTTACGTTATTTGCGTTACTATATTTAGTGAGTAACTAAGGGATTACTTCTAAGAAGTAATCTTCCCACCCCTGCCCGCAGCCATGCAGCAACAGGCACACACTTTGGCCTCTGTTTGCACTGGGCTTTATGCTTATCAGTAACGCAATATCAAGCGATTGAATTGCCCTCATTCTTAGAAACCACGGGGCACGGCTGCCAAGTCCAGGCTAACCAAACACCCAGCCCACAAACTGCCAAACATTTCTCTGAACTCTGTTGATGTTTCCATGCCGCATTTGGGAGTTTGTGCGTCTGTGCGACACGGCGTTAATATAAACTAGTGATATCAATTATTAATGTACATTTTTCAAAATTTTTAAGTCATTTTTTTTTGGGCACAAGCGCTGTTTTCTCATTCTTTATTGCGAGAGATAGTGACAGGATTGAATTGGAAACTGGGATGAAGAGACGGGGGAGACATTGCAGAAAAGCCGGACAGGCAGTGCTCAACCTATGGTCTGGGGGACGCACTCTCTACCCGCTCAGCCACCACGCGCCCCCCAATTTCTATTTTTTTTTTTAACGCTCTAGCAATCCCAAACGTGAAAGTCCCGACTGCTAAAGGTATATCCCTGAAAACAAAGCTAAGAAAAAATGTGGATCAGCCATGTTGGCCTTCAATGCCCGATGCTCTGCGTTTCGGGGATATAATTATGTTTATTATTTACTTTATATATTTTATTTTTATTATATTCACACACAGTTGCTCATCCATGACCAATGATGTCAGTAACTAAGCTAAAGTAACTAAATTACTTTGAATTCAACATCTTTTCCAGTGACTTTTAAACTAACTGATGAGATTAAAATGACTGACCCAAGTAGCCTTAATGGGTTGAGTTATTGACATACATTTTGTCATGGCAATGGCTGGCACTGAACAGGGTAGAGATTTTTATTTCCAGCACGAGGTGGTAAAAATACGTCAGGGAGGGCAAACGTGCACGACATACTGATCCCTTGATGTATAGCAGCAGTGAGGACACATGGTTAGCATGGGTGGGCAGATGGCCCGGAGCATTCCAACTCTACTTCTAGAGCCGGCACATGTAGAAATATGACCCGATATAAACTGTTGTACAGTATGTAGGTGAACTGTGAATACAGCTAGACCTGACAGTGTGTTCCTACTAACACCGGTCGTAATGTTACGTCGCCGGGTGTGTGTACAAGATAATTAAAGATAAAGGTGAATTAAAAACAAAAATAATAAACTTTATTTATTTATTTATTTATTTTTTGGGGGGGGGGCTTCCCCCAGACCAGAGGTTGAGCAGAGCCGCAGGTACAAATCCCCCCTCCTATCCCAGTCTGCAATGTCTCCCCGACTCTTCATCCCAGTCACTATTTCTCTCAATGAAGGATGGAAAATGGCGCTTGCAGCCAAAAAATAAAACAAAACAAAAACCATACATACATGTACAGTGAAATTCTTCCTACGCATTTAACCCATCCCCGAGGGGGACCTACGGGGGCCAACTTCAGATTCTGAGCCAGTGTGTTGGCCACACTGACTGGAGCATAGCTAGAACATGTTTTTAGTGGTGGGGGGAACCGGAGTGCCCAGAGGAAACCCACTCAGACACGGGGAGAACATGTAAACTCCACACAGAAAGGACCTGGACGGGCTGGGATTCGAACCCAGCACTACCGCAATGTTGCACGTGGCGTCACGGCTTGGCGGCGGCAGACATTTTGCTGGTATCATGTACGGTCAAGTATACGTACGGTTAAGTGGTATTATTTCCACTTCAAGACCATTAAATAGGGGCAAATACAACAACGTAGTTACGTTGCCATCTGCTGGCGATTGGTAGCAAATCAATAATAGGCAGAGATGGCAAGTAACGAAGTACAAATACTTAAGTACAGTTAAGTATAAGTAAGTTTGAGTACTTTTTACTTCTACTCAGTAGATTTTTAACAAAAATATCAGTACTTCTACTACTTACTTCCCAAAACAGTGTCGCTAGTTTTTTTCTTTTTTTCTGAACGACATGGTAGGACTACATGTATAGCGTGAATGAGTCAGTAGGGGGAGGTACTCTGTAATGCACTGAGTACAATTGCAATTAATACATTGTTTTCATTTAGTATCTGGGTGTGTCCATCAAAAAAATATTGCCTGTAAAGTGTTAAGGCAATTTTAGGTTTAGTACTTTGTACTTTATACTTTCAAAAATACTTTTCGAGTACATTTCTCAGCCTGTACTTTTTACTTTACTCGAGTAGATATTTGAATCAGTACTTTGTAATCTTACTCAAGTTGTTTTTTTTACAAATGTATTTTACTCTTAGTCAAGTATGAAATCCTGGTACTTTTGCCATCTCTGATAATAGGGCACTTTTATACGGACAAAGTTAAGCAAATGTTGCTCGCTAACTGTTCGTCTGACCGCGATGATACCAGCAAAATGTCCGCCACCACCAAACCGTGAGGTTACCGTGCCTATCCTGCCTCAGACAAGTTAAGATAGATGGCAAGCAACTCCCAACACCAACAGAATAATTTCCCTTCTTCAAGATTGATTTCACAAGAGAAAAACACACAGAGATGTAAGGGAGCGTCATCCGTTTCTCTCTGGGGAATAACTGTGACCAGCGACCTCCACAACAAAGGGCCAATCTATATTTGGGTCTTTCGAGAACTGGGACACAAGAGCTTTTCTAACATGAAGGAACGCTGTCTGACCAGCATGAGTCCAGACAAACAAATTATTCTGTGAGGTTAAGCTAGTTATCAGCATATCTAGATACAAGTAGGGCTGCAACTAACAATTTTTTGATCATCGATTAATCAGACTTTTTTAATGACGATTAATCGATGACTTGGATATATTTTCTTTTAAAATCGGAACAATTGGATCCGTGTTGGCCGAGTGGTTATGGATTCCGCACCTAACGCGACCCCATTCATGTTAGTGGCGCTGTGTCTACCGCAGCGTCCGCAGTGTCGCGAGTTCGACTACGCTCGTCGACTTGTCTGCAATGTCTACCCCCGATCCCTTCAACCCAGTTTCCGACTAATCCTATCCAAAAAGATGGGAAAACGGCACTGACGCCAGAAAAAAAATAACTTTAAAATCGGAACAATTATTAACCTGAAACGTTGTTATTATTAAAAGTTAAGCAATATTAGCAATAGCATTGCAAACTTTTTTGCGGTTTCACTATCTTAATGTATTGCTAATGTTTCCATTTTTTATTTTATCGGCATGGAAGAGATTACTCTTCCTTGCTAACGTATTGTGTTTTCACCCATTATGTGGCGTAGTGGGGCTTAACAGTATTCAGTATCCAACCGAATGGCCAGGGCTGACAACATTTATTCAACAGGTTTGAGTAGAGAATGGACCAAACAAGCAACATTTAATCGCTTCCGATCAATCAATTATCAAATTAATTGACAATTGTGTAAAGAAAGAAACAATCGATTAATTGTCCGTAAAAATAGCGGATGATCAAAATAATTGTGAGTTGCATCAAATCAATATATTTTTGACCTTCAAATATCCTATGAAGATGACTGGCGCTGAGAGGGCTAAGAGTATGTATGAATATAGCTCACACAGGAAAGGCAGCACCGAGATGCATGAGCTAAAATTGTGCGGCGTATACTGTCACACTGCCGTCTCTGTGACAGGTGGACAGTGTCACGTGCTGTTTAAGAAGACTTGCAAGCTTCTGCAGAATTTGTGTTGACAGGTATATGCCAGCAAGGTCCCATCTCTGTGTCGAGCCGGGAGGAAAATAGTCTATAAACGTACAGCTAAAGCTAGTATGCAGTCCGTGCCGCCTGCTAAAGGGATATCTTCTAAACATCAAATAAACAATAATGTTTGTGTGAGTGTTTTTGTGTGTGTGTGTTCCTGTGTGTGAGTGTGTGCACGCATGTCTGTGTGTTTGGCTGTTTGCGTGATTCTCCATGTGTTTCTTTGTGTTTGTGTGTGTGTGTGTGTGTCTTTATTTGTGTGCACTAGGGCTGAAACGATTATTCAAGGTACTCAAGTAATCGTGCCGAATAGAATAATAGAGTATTGTATATCGAATCGAATAACTGCCTTTTTTGAAATTGCACAGACAATTTTAAATGTGCGGTCAGATCATAATATCTCCTCACATATCCAAGGCCGCCTCTCCATATAAGAAATGTATTTGGTATTTGAAGTTATTATTTTGCCATTTCATTTTGGTAGCTCCAACTGAAGGCAATGTGTCGGCCAGTTAGTTTTTGTGGAAGCTAGTCACAGCTCTTATGCCTTGAGGTGAAGTAAAAAAATGGTTGTTAATGAAAAAGTAAATTACTTGGTCATTCATTATTCAGTTAAGTATTTGTGTTTTCTATTGTTTATTCATAATTGCTACAAAACTCCAAATAATCGAATCGAATCATCTTGATAGAATAATCGATTATTAAAATATTCGATAGTTGCAGCCCTAGTGCACATGCATGTATGTGTGGGTGTGTGTGTGGTGTGTGTGTGATGTGTGTTTTTGGGTGTCTTTGTGTGTGTGCACGCATATGTGTGGTGTGTAGGTATCCCATGCGTGTTAAAGGGATATCTTCAAAACATCAATAAACTCGAAAAATATAGTAGAGCCGTGCCTGCTGCAGGAATTGTGACGACCTACCCTAGAGCATTAACACAACGAATCTGGGACAAATCCAAAAAAGTTGTTGCGTTAACACAAAAAAGCTTACGCAGCAGCAAATGTGGCGGTGGCACACACAAAACCATTACATCCCTCATCCTTTATGCTCCACGTTTCGGTGATATAATTACATGTTGGCTGCAGGTCTTGTTGCAATCAATCAAATGACTCTGAAGTCCAAATGAGCATTTGAGTTAGTCCGTTCCAACCGTTTTTACCATTCATTGAAATATAATTAAAGTACTAACGTAATTTCTGACAGGCCATGATAGTTAATAAGCTTGCTGCCCTCCCTTTCATTTATTCCTAATTGATCCAGGTGCATCCCATCAGTTGATTAACTCTCTCCCGTAGCGATTGGCCGCACAGCTTCTATTCTACCCGCTCCTAAACAGTGTACTGCTTGTTTTGCTACTCACCACATTCCCCTGTGTATGAAGTGACATGTGACATGATGTGACATCTGATTTACAATAAAGAACTGCTTTTTATTCTTCTGTTGTTTCTTGACTAAAATGGTTCTGACAGAAATGTCTTTCCCTGCAAAAGCTGTCTCATGTCAACCATTTTGTCCTGGAAAACAATCTAATCATTGCACAGACCATAAGGCCGTGCAAAGATTGCTCAGTTCCTAGCCACACAGACCCACCGTGTGTCGTCTGCTCGACCGGTCTCCTCGTCAGAGCTCATGTCGATGGTGAACATGTCGTCATCTTCATCGCTCTGTTCCCTCCAGCTTTCGTCGGACTTCGTCTTCCTCCTCCGCTTCCTCCTCGTCCTCTCAGCCGCCGGCGAGCTCTGTCCGGGTCCCAGCGTCGACACGGGGAGGCTTGAGATTGAATCTAGACAGCGAGTCAAAGAATAAACCCATCAGCAAAAATACCATGTATGTATATCCCTGTGTTATATTCACCATCAAAACTGTAATACAATTGAAGGGGGCTTTTGTCTTGACCAGAATATTGTTCATTTTGTAGAAAAAATGTAATATTGTGTCATTTGCCCTAATGTGGGCCACCGATGTGGGACACCCAAGTTCCAATGTCTCTGACTCTTCCCTAAACGAATGAATGTCAGTGAAACTAAAAAAAAAAGAAGAAAGAATTTCATTTGATTATTACTAATTATTACATATTACTAAAGTGACCTTTCTCTTTAAAGTGACCTAGGGTATTATAATTATAATGTACTTTTATAATGAAATTGTAATGAACAGCACACTCTACCTCGGTGGCGGGGGGCTCCCTTGCCAAGCTGCGATGCCATAAGCTCCTCCCCCACGTTCATGATGGGAGAAGTGGCCAGGTGGGAGGGAACCACTTCCTGCACAAACAGGAAACTAAATTATACATGAAGTCCTATGTCATAACTTCTGCAGTATTGTGTGATTTCTACAGTCTTATCAACGCCTGTAGCTGCACAAGCCACTTTTTGACCCCAGCATTCCTCTAACCCCAAGCTATCTGCACAATGTGACTTCGATATAGATTGTTCCCCTGTACATAGACCCAAGTTACTTTTGTTACATGCCTGTGTTCTGTGTTGCACTGTTAAAAATTAGCACTCGTACTATAAACACTCACGCAGTTCATCTGGTTTGTCCAATCATGCAATGTCCAAATCAAATAGGGTGGATTGCCCTAAAGTGGGCCAGGGCCTAATGACACCCAAGTTCCAGTGTCTGTGCGAAACGAGTTAATGCCAGTGAAACTATGATAAAAGCAAACTATGGAAATGTATCTAACATTAAGTTCAACTGTTCAACACTACATTTAACTCTACTGCATTAGGCAACTGACTGACCCACATTAGGAAGTTGCAAAAAATGGCCCACATTATGGCAATCCACACTCAATGAAAACACAACGATAATATTTTAGATGTATCCTAATAGCAGGGGCGCAGGCAGGAATTAGAATTGTCCCCTGCCTAATAGCGGCTGTATGTGACTCCAGTGTTTTTGAACAGAATGACAGTTTGTTTGCAAGGATCTAATAAGCATGTTTGTTGACTTCTCTGCCCTGGCGTCCACTAACCTACTCCACTGATGCCAATGTCTGCCTGCATGGTCACTGCCCCCACTGATGTAAACTCTTATCTCAACTTCACGTGGAAGCCTGCACCGTGTAACGATAACACTGGCCGGTGTGTACATTAGACCAGTCTGTTCATCTACTCTTCTGACTGTCTGACTGTATCTGCCTGTCTTGCTGCCTTTCATCCTGTCTCTCTGTCTAACTGTGTGCCAGTCTGGCAGACTGTCTCTCTCCGTCTGTCTGTCTCTTTGTCTGTGTGTCTGTGTGTCTGTATGTCTGACTGTCTCTCTGTCTCCCTGTCTGTCTGTCTGTCTCTCTGTCGGTATATGTGATGTGTGTGTGTGTGTGTGTCTTTGTATGTGTGTATGTGGTGTGTTTGTGTGTGTATGTGTGTGTGTGTATGTGATGTGTGTCTGTGTGTGTACCTGTATGTGTGTGTCATGTGTGTTTTTGTGTGTGTTTGTGTGTTTCTGTTTGTGTATGTGTGTGTCTGTGTACGTGTGTGTATGTGTGTGTGATTGTGTGTCTCACCAGCATGTTTTCGGTCTCTGTGACAAAGAAGGCCTCTCCATTGTCTCCCAGTTTCATCTGCAGACTGACTGGCTCCCCATTAATTTCTATGTCCACCTGATGCACACACAAACACACATACACATCTATATTATAATGATATTATAATGATATTATGATGATAGTATAATGACATTATAACTATATTAAAATTAAGATAATTACACTATAGCAATTATAAAGAATGTGTTATAGTAGTTATAGTTAGTCCATCCCCATAGAATCTTGCTCCTGAGTGTTATGAGCTCACTTCCCCTCACCGACATAAGTATGCTGCAGTTCTGCTTCCCCACTCTCTCGGCCCCCTTCACATTAACCCTGTCATTAAAATGGAGAAATGGCGGTTGCACCCCAAAAAAAAAACACTGTGGTGTGCTGGCTCTGTGGCAGTATCTGTAAGACACCCGCACCCAGCACACCTATGGTGCCTGTAATTTAGTTCACAGCCAGCGCCGCAGGTTCTCTTCCCCTTGCTCCCCATCTCTCTCGTCCCACTTTTGAGTCTAACCTGGTCAATAAAATGGAAAAATAGTGCGAAAAAACAAGTTTCAAAATAAAAGAACGGTGTCACCACTGCTCACCACTTTCTCGCGGGAGCGCAGCACTCCCATCTTGCCAAAGCGTACGTGGAAGGGAGAGCACTGGAGGGAGCCATCGGGCTGGCGGACCACGATGACGTCGATACATCCTGACAAGGTGGCCGGGTTTAACCCCCGGTACAACTCCTTGACCTGCACGAACACCTGACCCGCCAGCTGTCCCACATAGTTCATGGTCTGAGACTGCACAGAGAGGGACACAGAACATACAATGTTATTCACAGCCCACTCCCTTTAAGTGTTAAATACGTATTTCAGTTAATACAGCACAGTAGTTAATATCAGAAAATTGTACACGGCTAATGATTAATGTTCTATTTATTAACTTGGCATTTGGCATTTTCAACATTTGAACATTAACAGAGAATGTGAGAGTGAGAGGGGGGCAGAGAGAAAGACAGAGAGAGGAAGAGAGTGAGAGATAAAACAGAAAGATACTAGGAAAGAAAGATTGAGTGAGAGACAGCTAGAGGAATAAAGCACAAAGAATAGAGAGAGAGAGAAAGAGGGAAAGATGCAAGAGAAATAAAGCGAGAGAGAGCGGGAAGACAGATTGAGGAAGAAAAAAAAAAAAAGAGAGAGAGAGAGAGAGAGAGAGAGAGAGAGAGAGAGAGAGAGAGAGAAGGAGAGGAAGAGAAGGAGAGAGAGAGAGAGAGAGAGAGAGAGAGAGAGAGAGAGAGAATGTGAGAGAACTAGAGTGTGTGTGAGTG
>OMKY01209546.1:0-10207 GCA_900302395.1 Bregmaceros cantori | reverse complement strand
ATTGATGAAATACAAACAAAATCCAACGAAGTTACTCACCAATGTGGTCACATGTTCTTCTGGACCAATTGGATGGCTGCTCCACTGGTAATTCCAACTTAAATGAATAAATGGAACGGGTTGCGCAGATTATTCAATCACGCGTTTGTGGGGCATAGATCCGCACGAGAGCATTTGGGTGTGGAATAGCACAACGCGAGTTACCACCCTATTAAAATAACATGTGTGTCCTCCCGCCCATTAGACCTGTTGAAAAATAGTCAAAGACACGGCAACATGAATGGCACCGGAAGTGGCGAGCATATACGGGGGTAGTTAAGGAAGTAAACCAGTCTGCTATGCCTGTCATGTAGAACCATCTTCTCATGTCTCATGTTGAAATGTTTAATGGCTCTGTACTGTCATTCATTCATCACAGGGCCTCTGGTACAGTCTACACAGCTATAGACGTCGCAACAGGACACGAGGTGAGACAGATCCATCATTCACATTTTAACCCTCGTTCAGCCGATGACGCGGCAGCGCGCCATACTAACGGTGTTTTAACCACTCATTTTCATTGATTTTTAAAAAGTATTTAAACGAACATTTTACTGCATTCTTTTTTTTCACGAGCAAGTTCAGAAGTCCGCCTACACTGAAAAAAATGTCCCGGATCACTTCCGGGGGTGGAGCTGTGACGTCAGTTTTTTACGCATGTGTCTGTGTGTGTGTCTATGTGTGTGATTGCAGGTGGCCATCAAACAGATCAACCTTCAGAAACAGCCCAAAAAGGAGCTGATTATCAACGAGATTCTGGTCATGAAAGAAATGAAGAATCCCAACATTGTTAACTTCCTAGACAGGTAACTCTAGAGTGTCTAGAGTGTGCACCTCGTACAAGTATGCGCAGCACGCGCGTGCATCTGAGCGTTTGTGGACACAACTGAAGGTTGACACACAAACACCCAGTGACGCAATCACAGACATACACCCAGCGGCGCAGCCCGCGTTGAACACGTACACTCTCGCACGTACAAGCACACATACACACACCCAGACAAAACATCGCTGCGGGGAGCATTTGTTCTAGTGAGTGTGCCTCCACGTGCGCGCATGTGTCAAACACAAATAATTGGAATCATAGTGAAAGAAAAGAATAACTTTCACTCTGACTTTCTCATGGGAACAATGACAACAATGTAAACAATGCCGCATGTCTCCAGCTCCTCCAGCAGGAGGAGCTGCATTGTTCCTCCTGAAATTGGGAGGTGTTCCTTCTCCCTGAGAAGCCTGCAAGGGAGGAGTTGTTGGAATTGATGGAAGCCTGATGTCACAATCTTGTCTCTAATTGTTTGCAGTGCATTGTGAGATCGTCAGACCATTCATCTTGTGCACCTTCTATAGACGAGTTTACGCGCTAAAAATAGGGGGCTGACATTTTGAAAATATGACATGTTGAGAAAGTTACTCATTCGCTGTGCTCACATGCTCTTCTGGACCAATGGGTGGCATTTGTTCGGATCACAGTGACGTGACAGAAGTCATATTCAGCCTCAAATTCTTACCGGAACTACAGAGGTGTAAACTTGTCTATTTTAAAGACATTTGTGAATATATCCTCAAGAGAAATATGTCAGCATTTATATCTCTGCTTCCATGTCTGTGTGTGTGCGTGTGGTGGGGCGTGTCTGGGCATGTCTGTTCCAGTTTCCTGGTGGGAGATGAGCTGTTTGTAGTAATGGAGTACCTCGCTGGAGGCTCGCTGACTGACGTGGTCACAGAGACCTGTATGGACGAGGCCCAGATAGCAGCCGTCTGCCGGGAGGTAAAAAGCCCAGGGTCCGACCTGTAGACCCAAGGCTCTGTAGACCGAAGGTTCACAAAGCCGAACGCCGCACAGCGGTGCGTCGCCAGCCTCTCTCCCGCACTCCCCACTCTCTCTCCCCCCCGTTCAATCTGGGTTGGGTTAGGGGTTGGCTTAGGGGTTAGGTTAAGGTTAGGGTTAGGTTTGGATTAGGGTTAGAACCTTCGGTGTATAGAACCTTCGTCTACAGACATGATCCCAGAAAATATGAGCGTGCTTTTTTTGTCTCTGTCAGAGGGATAATGTAAAAAATCTAATAAAAATATTTAATTGTGGCAATGCTGGAAAAGGCCTTAATTTATTTTCTTGATGGCGTCCAGTGTCTCCAGGCTCTGGAGTTCCTCCACGCCAACCAGGTCATCCATCGCGACATCAAGAGTGACAACGTTCTGCTGGGCATGGACGGCTCCGTCAAACTCAGTGAGTGCCTGCGTGTCAGGAAGTATTCACATTTAGAATTCAACCGGAACTAGAATCATCGGCACCCTCCTACCCTCCTACCCTCCATTCAGGACCTTCTCCAGGACGGGGTGAGGAACCGGGCCAAAAACATTGTAGTGGACCACTCCCACCCTGCACACCAGCTTTTCTCCCCCTCCTCGCTACAGAGCCCTGCTTACTAAGACCTCTAGGCTGAGAAACAGTTTCTTCTACAGAGCCCTGCGCACTAAGACCTCTAGAATGAGAAACAGTTTATTCTACTGAGCCCTGCGTACTAAGACCTCTAGACTGAGAAACAGTTTCGTCTACAAAGCCTTGTATACTAAGACCTATAGATTGAGAAACAGTTTCTTCCCACATGCAGTGATGCTGCTGAACACGGGGGGTAGCCCTGCTTGATATGTTGACATGTTACATGTGCAATGTGCAATGCCAATGCCACTTTATAACTTATGTGCTGCTTTTCTTTCTTTTTGTGTTGACCTTGTTCATTACCAGTTGATCTTGAGAGAGTTGTTTTATGCCCCTGTTATGTCCTTGTGTGTGTACTGCTGTCATGTCATATGGAGAAATAAAATCAATCTTGAATCGTGAGAAGTATACAGTCGGTGGGGAGTGGCGATTGCTTAACGGCTATCCCAGAAAAACGCGAGAGAAGCGTCAATAGACCCCAGAATTGTTGTAGAATCAAGCTTATTGTATGAATTGTGATGTCACAAGCCAGAACAAATTAATCTTAAAGCAACTAGAACGATCATTTGGTCTGTATTAAGCAGGCTTGAAAAAAGTGTCAATCAAATGAAGTTATCAATTCACAGGACAGTAGGTATGAAAGTGGCGTGGAGGCCCATGGCTCGATTAGAACAAGGCCCGCCTTAACGGGGCACTGATTGGTCCGCCCAAATTTGGGCGACAATCTAAAATCGTTTCTCCATGAGGGCAAATCGGCCAGGCCAGGTTTCAGGACCCATTTCAGAGGTGGTTCTGGAATGTGGCCGTCGGTGGCCATGTTTGCTGGTCGCTGATTGGTCACGCTCTGGGGGGGGTGACAAAACGTGGCCGGCCAATCACAGGAGGGGGTGTGTGCCCCACCCCCCATCCCCCAGTCTATTGATCCCCAGGCATCAATAGAACAAAGGTAGACAGGTATCCCCTGCCACCAATGAGATGCCACCACCTTCCGGGGCCACAGCAAAGTGTTGTTGAATTCATGTGTTAATGAGAGGGGTGTCACACGCGCAGGGGTGAGGGTGAGCACTGCCGTATCAAAATTGAGTTTCTAAAAAAGGGCACCACGCCTTCGTGGCCCCGTTAAAAACATTTAAACTGAACTCAACTTAACTGAGATGAACCAAACTGTGCCTTGATTTTCTTTGTAGTGGAGCAGTGGCTTAATATGGCTGCCTGGTTGGTCCAAACTAGCGCAGGATTTTCCCGTCCCGCTAACGCAGTGTTCAGTCCCGCGTCCCGCAAAAAATTTTAATTTTAGTCCCGCTCCCGCCCGCAACTAAAATAGTTTGTCCCGCACCCGCCCGCAAGGATTCAGAGTCGGAACGGGGTCGGCTTTGCGCAATAGGCGAACGTCGGAAGTCGGAACTTCCGTTAATACACCACTCTTTAGACCAGCATTTACTTCTGAAGTATGGTATATTTTTCCACTAGATGAGCTCTGCTGAGTCTCCTGAGTCATGATCGGGAGAGCAGAGCCGAACACGGAAGAGCAGAACGGAATCTTTTTTTTTTTCCGCAACTTTATTTAAAATGTAAATAAGCGACGCGACCAGGAATGGTAGGCGTTAGATCGGAATCGGATACAAACGCTATAAGTATCCAATCCAAATAGGTTGAAGAGAAGCCGCATGCCGGCGGAGACTTGCGGAGATAAAATAGTTTTTTATCTCCGCAAGTCTTTTTTAAATGTTTTTAGTTTGCGGGACTGCGGCTTAATTCCACTCCCGCCTGCACCCGCAGTGTGCTCGCTGCGTCCCGCCCGCACCCGCAATGAGCTTTCAATATTTGTCCCGCGTCCCGCAATTCCCGCGGGAGTGCAGGGCTCTAGTCCAAACCCACCGGTCTGTCTGGTCGCGTGCAAAGCGTGGACGATTCATTGGTTCTGGCTCGCCAGACCACCTCTCTCTGTCTCATTAATCTCTCTCTTTCTCCCCCCAGCCGACTTCGGCTTCTGTGCCCAGATCACTCCGGAGCAGAGTAAACGTAGCACCATGGTGGGCACGCCCTACTGGATGGCTCCGGAGGTGGTGACGAGGAAGGCGTACGGACCCAAGGTGGACATCTGGTCCCTGGGCATCATGGCCATCGAGATGGTGGAGGGCGAGCCGCCCTATCTCAACGAGAACCCTCTCAGGGTGAGAGAAATAGTCATAATTAAGATTAAGATACTTTATTTCATCACACGTACTCCGCTCAGTAGCACTGGGCGCTTTGCACTTCCAACTGCGGCTCGGAAACTACCTGCTGCCCAGTAGCATCGGCTGCTCAAAAAAGGATTTATTGCGATTGTTTGCACCATGTCGGTGATGATGAACCTTCTGTAATTTAATAATGGAATGTCTGTACATTTGTAGAAGATAAAATCTGAATTTAATGTAGTAAGCCATTTCAAAATTCTGAAACGATTAGATGGGTAGCACAGGTATATTAATAGGTTAATAGGTAGGTCGTTTATTAGTACAGTATTTTATCAATAAATACTGTGTATTAAAATTACATGTGGCAAATTCAGCATTACAATCAGCACACCGTGTTAAATCAAGATCAATAAAGTATGTAATGTACACAAAGCAAATAACAGGCCTGGCAATGGAATTTCTAAAATATCTTACATTATAATATATTCCACTTGTGTCAAAATACTTCAGAATGATGCACTTCATAATGATGATAATAATAGTAATACTAATATAATATGTATATGTATATTCCCCCGGATCGAATCCGAAAAAAATAAATTCTGAAACCTAAAAATCTGATTCAATTCGAAACCCAGCTGACAGCAGCCTAGCTGGGATCTGACGTTTCCTCTCTCTGTGTCGCAGGCTTTGTATCTGATCGCCACCAACGGGACTCCGGAGCTCCAGAATCCAGAGAAGTTGTCTCCCGTCTTTCTCAACTTCCTGTCTCGCTGCCTGGAGATGGATGTGGAGAAGCGGGGAGGAGGAAAGGAGCTGCTGCAGGTCAGAGTCCATGCAATCATAATAACGCGGTGTCGTTGCTAGAACCGTAAGATACTCGTCTTGTCATGTTTTCCTAACGAGTCACGGTGTGCTGAAATACACATTGAATGATTTTCCAGAAGACTGGAGAAAACGAGACGAACTAGAAGCACTCAGAGATTGCAAACCTGTGCTGTAGTCGTACAAAAAATAGTTTTAGGGCTATCAGTATGTGTGGCAAGCGATTGTTAATGTCAGTGCTCGTGGAGTAGCACGATTGCGATTGACGCCCCCGGCAAACTTGCTCAGCATGTTTGCCGGTGTAACAGCGGTGTAACATTACCTAATGTGTTACTTTGGTCACTTGCATTGCAGCATCCGTTCCTGGAAATGGCCAAGCCCTTGTCGACCCTCACTCCGCTGATCCTGGCTGCCAAGGACGCCATGAGGAACAACCGCTAGCTGTTTCTACAGTCCTCTCTGGAACAACCGCTAGCTGTTTCTACACTCCTGTCTGGAACAACCTCTAGCTGTTTCTACACTCCTCTCTGGAACAACCGCTAGCTGTTTCTACAGTCCTCTCTGGAACAACCGCTAGCTGTTTCTACACTCCTGTCTGGAACAACCTCTAGCTGTTTCTACAGTCCTCTCTGGAACAACCGCTAGCTGTTTCTACACTCCTCTCTGGAACAACCGCTAGCTGTTTCTACACTCCTCTCTGGAACAACCGTTAGCTGTTTCTACACTCCTCTCTGGAACAACCGCTAGCTGTTTCTACACTCCTCTCTGGAACAACCGCTAGCTGTTTCTACACTCCTCTCTGGAACAACCGCTAGCTGTTTCTACAGTCCTCTCTGGAACAACCGCTAGCTGTTTCTACAGTCCTCTCTGGAACAGCGCTAGCTGTTTCTACAGTCCTCTCTGGAACAACCGCTAGCTGTTTCTACAGTCCTCTCTGGAACAACCGCTAGCTGTTTCTACAGTCCTCTCTGGAACAACCGCTAGGTGTTTCTACAGTCCTCTCTGGAACAGCGCTAGCTGTTTCTACAGTCCTCTCTGGAACAACCGCTAGCTTTCTACGCAACTTTCTACGCTAGCTTTCTACGCTAGTTTCTATGCTCCTCTCTGGAACAACGCTAGCTTTCTACGCTAGTTTCTACGCTCCTCTCTGGAACAACGCTAGCTTTCTACGCTAGTTTCTACGCTAGTTTCTACACTCCTCTCCGGACCAACCAACACTGCTGGAGCCATGGCAGGCTGCTGACAATGTCCCCACATTTCTTTCCCAACTAAATTTTTTTCCTACAAACTTCACATGCACCCTTCACGACACTCAATTGGGTTGTGCTGTTCGCGCATCACCCATCACCCACAGTTCATCCAAGGAGTCCCAAAGAGTTCCACTGCATTCATGTTGCTCATGTCCCATTTTCCAGTACTCGAGAGCTCTGCTGATGGCTTGTGTGAACGATTATTTTGATCATTGATTAATCGGTCATTTTTACTGACGATTACTCGATTAATCGATTCATTTTCTTCTGTTAAAATCGGACTGATTATTAACCTGAAACGTTTTTTAATATTGCAGACCTTTTGACTTCTCACTAAAGCCACTTATTGCAGATTGCACATTACAAACGTTTCCATTTTTATATTGCTGTGGAAGAGCTTGTTCTTACGTGCTAGCTGATCGCTTTTTTCCCACACAAGCCTGAGGTTCGTCTAAACTTCTTCTCATAATGGTCTTAATAGGGTTGTTGCACAGTGAAGTCACCACTTGGGGGTGGCAGACATTTTGATGGTATGAAGTATACATACAGTTAAGTTAGCCTGGTGAGCCAGAACAAACAAATCGTCCACGCATCGCACAGGCTACAGTTACGTGGTACACCTTACCACTTCACAAATACAATGGACGTAGTTAGGCTGCCATCTGCTGGTGATTGATAGCATATTGCCATGGATAAAACGATAATAGAAGGCCGACAACGTTTCGCAAATATCACTCTCTGCCTGTTCGTCTGACTGCGATGATACCACCAAAATGTCTGCCGCAGCCAAGCCGTGACGTCACCGCGCAACAGCACTATTGGTTTATAAATTTAATCTGGTGTTTCCTGCAAGAACCTTAAAGACCGGACTTTAACTTTCTATAACTTGATTTTCAATCTCTGAAGCATAGGCTACGGAACGCTGATCGCCGCTGAGCACGCACAGCGCTGTGTGTCTGTCTGTGTTCAGCGGATATAAATGCTGGACAAGCCAACATTTATATATTTTATTTTGTTTATATATAATATATTTTTAAATCATTTTAAAAAGTTGCCCTCTACCCCTGTTTCCGCAGCCAGACAAACGATGCCTCCCAGACTACCTTTTTCATTCAGGGGCCGTCCAGACAGAGCTCTTAAGGTCGGTACCGGTGTCAAGCGGTCGCGTCCACACCGTAGGGGGTAAAAAAAAAAAGTTTGCATCCAGACCGCACCGGCAGCCCGATGTAATACACAAGCACGTCACCTGTGTTTACAGTTGGCTGCGACTACTCCGGAGCGAGGCATTCGTTGTGTGTGTGTATGTGTCAACAGGGGTTTCGCCAGCGGGGCAGAAAAAGGTCAGTTCCATCTGGATGAGACGGGGGTTCTGGTCCAAAAAGTACCGACGGCCATAAAAAAAGGTTTAATCTGGACGGGTCTCGGTTTACGTGCTACAATTCTCTGAACCACACATGCTTTGGTGCTGCTGTAACTGGAACGATACATGCACAGTCTGTCATATATTTACTCATGGTCTCAAGAACTCAAGAATGTAACATGCTACAAATAGGTGTTTCTTATCTTCAAGTACCAAATCCAAATCCCATATATATACTTTTTTTTTCTTTTTGTGGACATAACCACCATTTTTCCATTGACAGGGTTACAAAGTGGGTTAAGAGCAGGGCTTTAAACCGGTTGAAAGAACGGAAACGAAAACCGGGAACTTTTTGTATATTCGAAGGAACAGAAACAAAACCGTAAACGTAATTTTTTAATGTTCTGGAACCGGAACACTTATTTGAAAATAATGATAACCAGTCAATACCGGTTTTATTTCGCTCCACAACGTTTTCATTTAAGCGACACGGCAAGGTCTGTCCCACCACCGAGTGCCCCGGGCGGCGTGATCTCTCCGTTGTCCACTGCTCCGCCAGTCTCCGCCTTACGTCCCCAGCCGCGCCCGTGACGAGCGTCGCCTTGAATTGAAACGATGCCTGCCACAACTTGTGCCAGGCGGTGTTTCAGCACGGTGGTTGTTATAGAGCACGCCCAAAAAATAACTTGAAAAAAATTCCCATCATGTTCCTCGGAGGTCATGTTTTTAGCCCAAAGGTGAGAAGTCGATCTTGCCAAACCATCCGTTTTCCAGACTAGACTTTAGTTTGTCTAGTCTGGGTTTAATTTTAATGTTTTTATTTTTCTGGTCCATTCATTTTAGGGTTTGCGGAGGAGGTGAAGAAGAGGGAGAGGGGGCAGACCCGCGTGATAATTGTCCTGGGGGACTCACGACATGATGTGGCCTAAATGTTCTTTTCTTTTTCAGTTTCTATCCTCTTCAGCGATACTTATATTCTGATATATTTGTTGTGACCTTGACCTTGTGACCTTCTTTGGGGTCAAGTGGCCCATGTCTTTGAGCGGTCAACATTGACGTGCGTCTCTTGTAAAAATTAACGTCTGGATAACTTTGTCTTCCTTGGTATAGACAATCATTCCGTGTTTGTTTTCTCATCCATGGCTGTGTCTGAAATCGCTCTCTATTTCCTATATAGTGCACTATATGGGGCGCGCGCCATTTTGTAGGAACGTCTGAATACTCCAATATAGTGCACTCAAAGTATCCCACAATGCACCGCATAAAGTAGTGAGCATTGATGTACCCTAGGCCTAGACCAAGCAATATAACCCATAATGCACTGCGAGACATTTTAACAATGACCTAAACTACAAACATGGCGCGGTGGGAGTAAATAGCGACCAATCACGACAAATGATTATAAATGTAAGTACTTCTGACTTTTTGTGATGAATATTGAATTTTATAATGTTATAATAATAATGACGGCGCTGACTCTAGCGTCCGAAATCTCATTGCTGTTGTGTGCACTATAAGTGAGTGCACTCTATAGTTTAGTAGGGAGTAGGGGATAGGGAGATAATTTCGGACACAGCCAACGTTTGCTCTGTTCGTCACATACCATTTCTTTCATTCACCAATGTTTTGTCCGTCTGTCCAGAAGTCGTCAGATGGCCTAGTGAGAGTGCATGAGTTCAAGACGGTGCTTTTTGGAAATCATTTTCATGTCAAGATTGTACTAGTGATCATCCACAGATTTATTGGTTTTTATTTTTTAAAAGTTCGGAATGATTGTCAAACCAAGCATTCTGTTCAATCAGTAAGTTATTGTTAATAAAAAGCACATCGAGAATTTGCTCTCTCCTTGTCTCTCTTAGCTTTGCGAGCCAGAACCAACGTCTGTGTGCAGACAGTGGGAAAGATATACATATACTCTGTAGGGCTGTAATAATAATAATAATAATAATAATAATAATGAGCTAGAAGCACTCGGAGTTTGCAAACCTGTGCCGTAGTGGTACAAAAAAATTTTACTATTAGTGCTAGCAGTATGTGTGGCAACCCATTATCAATGCAAGTGCTCGTAGAGTAGTAGCCTGGCGAGCCAGAACGAAGGCATCGTCCACACATCGCA
>OMKY01209544.1:0-10710 GCA_900302395.1 Bregmaceros cantori | reverse complement strand
TATCAAAGTCCACCTTTCTTATAAGTGTTAGTCATACTACTTCTATAAGTAAATGGAGCAATTAATTTAGACATTTGACATGATTGCTATCATGAGTCAATCAGGTGTCGCATCCACAACAGTGGTTGGAAGCAGTGAATACTCGAGGGCTATTGATACATCTTTGATCCGCATTGTCATTGATCTTAAATCGCTATCAACCAGTTCACAAGCAGTTCTGAAGCCACTTCTACGCTACAAAATAACTCAAGTCACAGTTTGGGCGCATCTCAGTTAAGTTTAGTTCACACGCCGCGATTGGCCAGCCACCTTTTGTCACCCCCTCGGAGTGTGACCAATCGACGACCAGCAAGCGTGGCCACGGGCGGCCACATTCCGGACCCACAACTGAGTGGGTCCTGAAACTTGGTGTGGCCTGGCCGTTTTGCGCTGTTGGAGAAGCAATTTTCCAGGTGGATATGCATGCGAACTGTGCCGTGCTAGCCTTAAGTAAGCCAGTGGAAGAGCCTGCCCATTGGAATCTGACATTGCACTACGCAAAACATGAACGACAGCACTGCAGGCCGAGCAGCAGCTTAATTCAGAGGGAATTAAAGCAGTCATGTGGTAAAGCCGCCATGGGAAGATATAATTTTTTGAAACAACATTGCGAACATGTGCATGTCCCAGCCCACGTACATATTAACGCTCTGTGAGTGAGGCATGCACGGTGTCATGCATTGTGTCCTTCCTTTGCCGCATATTGGAAGTGACATAGCACACATGTGCCTTCATTTATCGGCTAATTTTACATTTTTCAGCTTTCGTTAAGATTGTTTTTTTTTGTCTCTCTTTCAGACCTTAACCCCTAATTCACACCGATTTGGGAAACCGCGCGCTGTGCTAACTTAGCGTTTACCGAGCAGCTGCAAGACCTAGCCTGGCGTAGCCAGACAAATGCGTGCGCCCGACGGTGACTGCCCTTGTGCATTAAGTCTCCACCTGCCCCAGCTTGGAAGAAGCATGACCTGCATTTAATCCGTACAAAAAGGAATTGATGGATTGTGTTGGCTACCACTTATAAGTCAGATGTACTTTGACGGTAGACGCCACATCATCATGTGGACGAGAAAGGCTCCATGCCAATAATGACAGAGGCTGTGTCCAAAATGGCTCCCTAACCCCTAGGCCCTGGAAAGGGCTCTGACTATATAGTCCACTCAATCTCAGCGACGAGATTTCGGACACTAGAATCGGCACTTTTAACTTACGTCACCGCTGTAGCATAGTGACGTCATTGCCTGTCGGCATTGGTCATAGCATTTGCATGCTTTTTTTTAAATAATAAATGTATACTTCACAGAAAATCAATTGTACTCACATTTATAATTATTTGCCGCCGTCGGTTGCTGCTGCGTCCTGTCGCCGTCCTCCATTGTTTTTGTTTTGGAGCGCGCTCGTTGTCTTCTTCTACGTTTTAATTAGTGTAATGCGTCTCGCAATGCATTATGGGTTATATTTCTCCGTCTAGGGTACATGCGATGCTCACTACATTTTGCGGTGCATTGTGGGATACTTTCAGTGCCCTATATGGGGCACATGGAGAATTCGGACACCCCTACAAAATGGCGTGCGCCCCATATAGTGCCCTATATGGGGGTTAGGGGGCGATTTCGGACACAGCCAGACTCTGAGCAGACACGTAAGCGTTACCAATAATGCTTTTTGATTCACTGAATGAAGTTGCATTGTTAAATGGCACAAGCGATGCTCCACAGTTGCAACACACTCAGGCAACAAATGACTGTATAGCGATTCGTTGAGTGCTCGGTATGCGGCATGTAGTGTCATCACAGAAGTATTCCAGGCCATTCTTTGAGCTCAGTGTTCGCTACCCATTGAAGGACATGGAGCAACATCATGGCACACCACACTGTCTCTAGATAACGGTTTGGAAATGATCATTTGTGACAAGCGACCTATTAGAACCGGTGTGTTGTGTGGCGCCACTGTCAGTATGCACAGTTAAGGTATGTCAGAAAGAACATTTTGCTCGATAGCAATAGCAGTAAAAAAAAAAAAAAATCATACTGTGGCTGCTGATAACATGAACGCTTTACCCCTTGTTGCAATTCCCACCGACTGCTCAGGATGGCATCAATGCTTCAGAGGTTGGGGTATGTACGGATCATATGAAAATCAAACATTCAGGTGATGGCTACTGTTTACATTCCTTTGGAACCAAATGACCTGTGGAACTAACCTGGGATGCCAATGTTAACCAATGCATATGTTTCTGCATTACCCCGACTGTCTGGTTTTGACAGTTTTTCTTTTGACATATTTTATTTCTTGTGTGTACAAATTAATGTATTTATATACAGGTATGCATTTATTCATTGTTAGAGTTGTTATGACAGGGAGACATCACAGGATAGGGCTCGGCACAGCGCAATTCTATACCTCACCAGCAATTCTATACGTCACCAGCATTGTTTGAAAATGAATCTGTGGCATGTGTCACTCAGTATCTTTTGGTGTAAGTCGCCAGTTAGAAAAAAGGGGATTTGGGGCAGGTGGGGAGAATAAGTTATGTTGGACAGAGCAGGAAACCAGAGAACGACGAATGGATGTACTCCGTAGAGTACAAGCCGTTGGCCTGATCTGAAGGCATCTGCACCCACACCTGGTCACCTTCCTTGAGCTCGAGCACGGCGCTGCCCGATGCCTGGTCCATGTAGCCTTTCTTGTATTCGTCGTACGTGTAGGTAGCAGGCACATTGTTCTTGTAGAGTGCCACCCAGAGGCTGGTTCCCTTTACGTGCATGTGGTAGGCGAAATAGTAGACGCCGGACATGGGGGCGGTGAACATGCCTGTGCTTGTGCTGTAGGCATTCTGCCCATTGTACAGTGTCCTGTCGAATTTGATGGGCATTGCGGATGGCGGGAAGGGTGTTGAGAGGATTGCGGTGAAAGCTGGTGCAACGGAAGCAGAGAGTGCGCCGATGGTATACACAGGCTTTCTCTTGTCTCCGGGAATCTCATCTCCACCGATCATCCCATCGGTTGGCCCTGCCACTACTGTTTGACCATTTCCAGGAGGGCCAGGAGGTCCTGGAGGACCTGGAAGTCCTGGGGCACCATTTAGGCCAGTGTTTCCTGGCTTTCCTGGTGGACCTTGGGGACCTGGCATTCCCTTCTCCCCTAATTTACCTTGTCCTGGTAACCCTGGCATCCCTGGCTCCCCTTTGAGGCCTGGAACACCCTGAGGTCCCATTGGGCCTAGTGGGCCTTGCAAACCAGGGATTCCTGACTGACCCCTGGGCCCTGGTGCCCCCATAAATCCTGGCTCACCTTTGGGCCCAGATGGACCCATAAATCCTGGATTTCCAGGCAAACCAATGTGTCCTGCCTCGCCTTTAGCGCCAGGTTTACCAATCGCTCCATTAGGACCAGGAATTCCTTTATCACCTGGAATTCCATTTTTTCCTGGAAGGCCACTAGGGCCTTGATCACCTCTGAGGCCAGGTAGACCTGGTGGTCCCTGTGGTCCAAGCTCCCCTTTGAGTCCAGGCATTCCATGTTTTCCTGGAAGCCCCATGGGTCCCACAAGGCCTGGTGGTCCCGGCAGTCCATCAAGACCAGGGTTTCCAGCAGGACCTTCCATTCCAACTTCTCCTTTGTCCCCATTAAGACCTGGCAATCCATTGTGTCCTTTGTCTCCTTTCTGTCCTGGTATGCCTGGTTTTCCGTAACCAGGAGCGCCAGGGAATCCGGGAGAACCTCTTGGCCCAGCTTCTCCCTTTGGCCCCAGTGGACCTGGTGCTCCAGTCAAACCATCCAGACCAGGTTTTCCCAGTCCTGCTGGACCTGGTGTACCTTGCATTCCTGGAGGTCCAGCTTCTCCTGGTTCCCCTGGGTTCCCAGGGATTCCAATTTCCCCTTTGGGTCCAGGTGTCCCTGGCAAGCCATTAGGTCCAGGTTTTCCCACGCCTGGCATTCCTGCAGGTCCTGGGCTGCCTTTCAATCCTGGAGGTCCCCTTATACCAGGGATTCCTGGCTTGCCATTTCCATTCTCACCTTTGAGCCCTTTGTCTCCTGGAAGACCAGGGACTCCCTTTGGACCAGGGTCTCCACGCATTCCAGGAGGTCCTCTTATGCCTGTCGGTCCGGGCTTTCCATTTAGAGAGAGACCAGCTGGGCCAGGCAGGCCGGGCTGTCCTGGAAGACCTCTAGGTCCAGGTTCTCCACGAGGACCCACTTCGCCATTCAGTCCAGGATGCCCCTTTGGTCCAACCTTTCCCGGAAGTCCTGAAAGACCCGGCTTTCCATTTCCTGGGAATCCGGGCGGACCTTGTGGCCCTGCTGGACCCATGAGACCAGGTTTCCCCAGCCCTGGCTTGCCAGGAAGTCCCGCTGGCCCTGGAGGTCCTCTGGGTCCAGGCTTCCCTGGTGGCCCTGGTTCCCCTTTAACTTCCATCATTGGTGGCATATCTGCAATCAGAAGAATTAAAATTATAGAATAGAAATGATACAAAACTACAACATTATTTCTATGCATTAGACACATCCCACGCAATGGAGCATTGTTTTTGGAACAAGATATTTGTGTGTCTATATACATGTGTGTGGACACCTCTGGAGGGGTGTTCAGGGTCCCAATAGTAAGCACAAGCTGGACCAAGTGGCTGGAGAGAAGGAGATCTGGGCTGCTGCCCCTGTGACCAGACTACATGTGAATATGTGAGTGTAAAAGTAAAGATTGCAATTTCGTTTAAGGTGTGTCACCTGAACTAGAACCACCGGGCACTAGGACAATAGGTGGTCCAGTCAACAAACAGAAAAAGAAAAGCAAAATGAACAGAAGATGAGCTCCAACCCCATGAGCATCAAGCCATGAGTGAGGGCGTATCACTTGTGATTGGTGCCTTTGCAGAAAAGGTAAGCATGTCCTCGGCTCAGCCAAACGAAAAATTAAACAAGACTTTTTTCCTTTGGTTAGTCAAAGATGCTGTCTATTTTTTTGCATTGCATTGCAGAATAGACTACTGACAAATGGAGGTCGAAATTACAATGCATGCACGTGTTCGGGGGCGCTTGCCAACAGCCACGTGTAATCTAGCAATCTGCTAATCCTGTGTATCACCATTTCTTCCAAAACCATTTATCATGTTGCAATGAACATCATCTCTATTGCTGTGTGACATGCTGGAGTAACGAATGGCTCTGTAGTATCTGTCGTTGAATAAATTTCATTCTTTCATTCATTCACTCATTTCATGTTCCCAATGAGGAACCCATGAACAAGCCGTATCTATTCCATAAAGACTACCCAACTAAAAGACACAAAGACTACCGAAAACCACACAAAATGACAACACCCAAATTTTGAGGTTGGTGCCATTTTCTTAGCTTGCCACACATATCATGAACTTATGGCTGTTAGTGATTTCAACCAACAGAGATTGGTGCTTGGTTACTGCTGGATCTCAAGTTATTGTCAACCGAAGGGAGCCATGGTTGAAGGTAGGTGAAATGTGGTGTGGTTGGCAGTTTAGGGCCACAGTTAATACACACACAGTATATTTGGCAGTGGTAAATATGCAGTGTCAAAGTTCATTGACTCTTTTAGAGTTATTACAACAATGGAGGGGGTTGAATATTTACTAGTGTTGGTGTTAATTTGCAGAGTTACAAGGCGCTGTGTCAATTAAAGTCTACAAAGCCCCGCCCAAAGCCCACCCATCTCGTCCTCTCTCAAACGTTAAAGACCGCCATTTTCATTGCATCGTGACTCATGCGGCACCCGACCCTTGGCATGGACTGAGGTTCGGTTCTGACCCCAGGGGTTTGGGTCGCAGTAGCGCTGCCAACTCGACGTGTCGCAGGCCCTCGCGGCCTTTGTCCGCTCAGATACAGACGGCCGTCCCTTCACGGACGTGCCGGCGGGGCTGTAGAGTGTTAGCCAGTGTTAATTTTTTTACTCAATTTCAAGTTAATTTTAAGAGGAGTTAAATTTAACACCAAATCTGATAAGGACCAAACACACTCAGACACAGTGTTGAATGTAACTCTTTAAGTGTTGATTTAACACTGCAATATTTACTGTGCACGTAGGTACGCACAATTAGGCTGTAGCAGGAGACGTCACGGGTGGCCGGCGGCCATGTTGGCTCCAGCGTACCTGTATGTTTACGCTCTTGCTGCGTGCCCAGAGTGTACAGAGACGTGGTTCGAGAGGAAAATGACTGTTAAAATGAGTAAAATATAAATAACGAAAAATGTTAAAATCTAAGAAAGGATGTGGCTTATCCTGGGACACAGATATGGGCAGAGTAGCCATAAAAATTACTTAAGTAACGTGTTGTTACCTCAGCAAAATATTACTCAAGTAAAAGTCACAATTACTCATCCAAATAGTTACTCAAGTAAAAGTAAAACAGTATTCCACAAAAAAGTTACTTAGATCGTGAAAGTAATGAGTAACTTGAAATAGATGAATGAAATAAATCAGAACAAATTCTCTTTCATATCCTCATGGAAGAAGTAATTTGTGTATGTGTGTAATATTAGAGAGAGACAAAGAGCCCGAGAGAGAGAGACAGAGACAGAGAGAGAGAGACAGAGAGAGAAAATGCCCGAGAGAGCGTCCGAGAGCCCAACAGTTCACAACGGGTGTCGCTAAAGGCCAAGTTAATGTAACTAGTACTTTTTACTGACATTTCAGTGAAAAGTAGTTATTTTTCACCTCAAATTTAGTAAAAGTAAAAAGTAACTTGTGAAAAATGTACTCCAAAAGTAAAAAAGTACACCAAAAAAATTGTAACAGAGTAAATGTAATGCGTTACTGCCCATCTCTGCCCGCGAGCGATGCGTGAACGCTTCCTTGGTTCTGGCCTTGCCAGGCTAATCTGAGATGCTACTGAACAGTGAGGTATTGTAGAAGTACCTGCAGGTCCGTGTTGGAGTTCCATGCGTAGAGCCGGGCGCTGTCCGGAGCGTGTCCTGTCTGGCTGGAGGAAGCTCTGAAGCTGGACGAGGGGAGACGCTGGACCCCCAGCGGTGCCCAGCAGTCAGCTGGATAAAACATCATTACATCAATCAACAAAAGAAATTAAAGTAGAGGTGTGCAGTCGGTGCCGACTGCTTTAGGGATGTCCCTGAAATGTGATAGAAGCGTCAATAATCTCCAGAGATATTGTATATGCAGGCTTTCTGTAGGAGGGTCTTGTACAGTACAGGCCCAGACTGGAACAAACAGAAATTCGGCCACCTTGAAAGAGTTGGCCTCCAAAATCAAATCAGTTCATGAACCTACCCTAGAGCATTAACACATTGAGTCTGAGACATATCTATCCACGTGTTCAAAAGTTATCACCTTAAAATGGTTACAGAGCGCCCCACCCCAGACCATAGGTCGAACAGCACTTGTCTCTCTGTCTTGTCTGCAATGTCTCTCCCCTGACGTTTCATCCCAGTTTTTAATTTAATTACATTTTTTAGTTATTTTTTTTGCCGCAAGCACCGTTTTTCATTCTTTATTGAGATAGTGACAGGACTAAATCGGAAACTGAGATGCAGAGTCGGGGGAAGACATTGCAGAAAAGCCGGACAGGGGATTTGAACCTGTGGCACTGCTCGACCTATGGTCTCGGGGACGCGCCCCTCTACCTGCTCGGCCACCGCGCGTCCCCGTCCCAGTTTTTAATTTAACCCCATCACTATCTCTCAAGAAAGAAATGAAAACCAAAACAGCGGCTGCCACAACTAGTGATACACACAGACAGGTACATTCTACGTACCTGATGGTGGGAGAGGGTAAGTTGGTACGGAGGGCACCACGCCCCCTGGTGGTATGAAGGGGCTGATGGTAGTCCTGGAGACGGTGTCGTTCTCTCCTGTTGACCAATCAAAGGATATCGTCAGATTTTCCCAGCACAAAAAAACACCACACCTTCAGAGAGTAATCTATTTCTTATTTCTTTTCAAATGCTGCTTATGCTAGACAAGGGGTGGGAGTAATAAGTTTTACTTCTTCTCACTCCTTTTCGAATATTTAGTTTAGCATCATTTTTATTTTCAGATTGTATTATTGTGTTTCCTTATTTGTAATTAATTTCATTTATTTTTGTATTTTGTGTGTGAGTGCTAATAATATTCGAAATAAACTTCATTCATTCATTCATATAGTTATTATAAGGTAATTTTAAAAAGTAAAGTGTTACCCAGGCATTATATAAGTAGTAAATTACGAGTGGTTTGAGATTGATTTTAAAACGGAGTGGAGTATTTCTCCTGGGGTGACGCAGAGGGGAAACGTGCCCACTGATTGCGGTATTTAATCTGTAAGGACAGCTGGAGTGATGACGTTATGAAGTGCCATATTTTTTTCCTGTGTTAACAATGATGGGTGTTTTTTTTAAATGTTATTTCTTTCACCACAAGCCCCATTTCATTTATTGCGAGCGTTGGTGTGAAGGGGGGAGGAGAGAGCAGGGACAAGCGGACATGCAGTATATGACCGTGAGGTGTGCTGTGATCTAAGCCACAGCAACAAGACTATGTATGGATGGCTGGGTTGGAGCAGCGGCCTAACCCACTGCGCCACATGGCCAGCCCCAACAATGCTACATGAATGTTTGAATAGTACAACTCATATCTAAGGTGGGGCAGGAACGGTTACTCAATGAATCGCTGTTACTCAGCTATAAATGTTGGTTTATTGTTTGTTCTTTATTTAAATTGCATCTCTTTGAAGAAATTGAAAATAAATATGTATATTTTGCAAACCATTTTGTTGATCGTCACAAAATGTTGACCACCAGAAATTAAGTGAAAACATTGTCGGAGTAATGTAATTACCTGCGCCACGGCAGAGCCCACGGAGCGCAGGTTATGTTTTCACCCGCGTTGGTTTGGTTGGTTGGAAATCACCAAAGAAAGAAGTGATTCAATTTTGGTGCATTTCTGTAGCCTATAAGTAACATTGCTCTGGATGAAAAGTGCTATATAAATAAAGTTTGATTTGATCCCCGGTCTCACGTCACGCGTGTCTCCCCCAACTGCGCCCGAGCCGCATTTAGTCTCCCAAACGGGATGACTTCAGAATTGAAACATTGCGGGCGCGCCACAGACAGCAACTTAACCTTGTCTGCTCCCCATCTTTGCATCAGCGTATAGCGCAGCGGTAACAGACTTCACTTTACTCGAGCTCGAATGCCGGCGCGAGCACTTCTTTGCGTCTTTTTTTTTTTCAAACTGCAAATTGTGCTTTTTTAGGTTAAACCAGGGTTAGGTGCAGGTTTGCCATCTCTGAGAGCTTCTAGTTTGTATGTATTTTTCAGTTGTTAGCAGAACCAGTAGCTTTATTAGCATCCCAAAAGAATGATTAATCAAGACAATTGAATAATTGTTGGAGTGTTTTATACAAATGACATGGGCCCCATTCTAAGTATTAAAGGGTTTGAGGAGAGCGGACACAATTCAATTTAGATCAAGTGTAGACAGGAGCTGTCAATGTCGTTCCATTATGTTTGGCTGAGTGACTCCATGGAGAGCAACGGCCAGGAATGTCGTCTTGAACCTCTGCCAGGTTCACCCCAGACAGGGTTTTCCCTCACGGTCTCCTCCCAGTTCCTCCACGAGCCGCTCCTACTGAGCTCACATCAACGCCATAATTTGCTGGCCTCAACCACCACCGGCCCCGTTTAATTTGCCTGCGGCAAAAGTTCTCAAACTCTAAAGAGCCACATTTTCCTCAAAGGTTAGACTGTCCTGATCATTTTGTATGCTTCTGAGTCCAATTCTTTGATTTTTTTTTTTTTGGTTGCTAAAAGTCATAGTAGGTTCGTGTCGTAGGGCAGTCAATTATTATAATTATTATAATTAATAATTCAAAAATCATCAGAAAAAGTCAAAAGTACTTTACATGTGTAAATATATTTGCCTCAGTCGGTCGCTATTTACTCCCGCCATGCCAAGCTTAAGTCATCTTTAAAATGTCTCGCAATGCATTATGGGTTATATTGCTTCGTTTAGGGTGTCAGCCAAAAATGTGATATCGGTCGGTGTGTCTGTTTGTGTGTATACGTGTTTGTATGTACATTCAGGATTTTGGACACTAGAGTTGGCGCCGTCAATTATTATAATTATTATAAAATATAATTATAAAAAATAGAATGATAAAATTCAAAAATCATCAGAAAAAGTCAAAAGTACGTTACATGTGTAAATATATTTGCCTCAGTCGGTCGCTATTTACTCCCGCCATGCCAAGCTTAAGTCATCTTTAAAATGTCTCGCAATGCATTATGGGTTATATTGCTATCGGTCGGTGTGTGTGTTTGTGTGTATACGTGTTTGTATGTACATTCCGTTTTGATCCCCAGTGTAGTATGATTGCTCTAACGTTGTCTTACGGACGGTGTGTGTTTGTGTGTACCCTGCGACATGTGAAGACCGCAGCCGGAGTGCAAGCGCCCCCATGCTAGGTACAGTAATAAGCCCCTATCCCGCTCCCAGGCCCACACACAATGACGCCTTCTGCCGAAGAAGTGCCTTGGGCCCAGATTCCACCCTCCGCTGGATCCCGCCCAATCTTCCCTGAGCTCCACCCACTCTTCCCTGAGCTCCACCCACTCTTCCCTGAGCTCCACCCACTCTTCCCTGAGCCCCACCCACTCTTCCCTGAGCTCCACCCACTCTTCCCTGAGCCCCACCCATGCTTCCCTG
>OMKY01209543.1:0-14443 GCA_900302395.1 Bregmaceros cantori | reverse complement strand
CGCAAGTATACTACAGTAAAATAGATTCCATTCCACAAAAATGAAAATAATACTTTTACCTAAAAAATGACATCTCACCAAAACCAACAGAACATTCTATGTTCTGTTGACACTAGTCAGAATGCCTTTATCCACACCTGGACACATCCAGTTATCAATTTTTAAAAATATGACTAGTACAGTTGTTCCTCTTGCAGCTCAGAAAGTAGCAATGATTGGATAATACCACACAAAATAAAAACAGAGGTATCCCAGTGTGTTTCCCAAATTCAAATTTAAATACATTTTCCCACTACTGCCCCCCCAGCCCCCCTTCTTGCTCGGTGTTCCTGGTTTCCTGTTGACCGTTCATCCAGTCGACTTGATGCTTGGCAGGTGTATCGCTCCAGGGCCTGAAGAAGCACAGTGGTGAATGTGGAATTGTCTGGATGACTGCGTTTCCTAGAAAAACGTTCACATCTCCATTGTAGCACGCTCTGTCTGTCTGGGGGCCAGCCAGTGAACACAGCCGCCCTGATGGCCTGCCCTGGCAAATCCTATCAAAACACATGAATGAATGTTTAATTTGAACGACAGTAGGGCTGCACCTAATGATCATTTGGTCATTGATTAATCAGTCATTTTCTCTAATGATTAATCATTGATCCTTTAATTTTTCTTTAAAAAATCGGAGCAATGATTCACTTGAAACCATATTAAAACCTTTTCACCAAGCCCATCTGAAAGCCATGTTTTCTGTGTCATTTTCTATGATCTCGGTTGAATCTACATCAATTAACCCAATGTGAACACTTAACCAGACATTTTGTGTTGTAATCTTTTTGCAAATCAATCTTAAATGTTTACTATAGTTGGTCAGCTCTGTTCATTGAACTCATCAAGCCTAAGGGGCTGTTTATACGATGACGATTGCATGGGTAAATGGGAAAATGAAACATGCCTACCGTTCATATGGCGCTGGTAGTGCTGGGGCCTGACGCATGGAGATGCATGTAAATACAGCATTACATTTGTGTGTGTGTGTGTCTGTGTCCTGTGTCATGTTTGCCATTTCTGCCATGAATATCCCCCTCACTGCATTCCAGGCGTATGCAAATATTATCTACAAACATTGTATTGACAAGTTAAATTAACAAAATACTTGGAATGGACATGTATTACTTTCGCGTTTCAGTATCGTGTTACTACCAAACAGATGGACATTATCCCCGCGCACTTTGACAGGTGGTCAGCGCACCAAATAATACATTTTCTGACACTAGGGACTTTCTATGACATGTCGACCTTCTAGGGTATGGGAAAAATTTGCACGGAGAGGAAAGAAAAGATTACGACAGCTGGAAGAATGAGTCTGTGGTGGGACAAGTTCGAGAATATTATTATAATTAATATTATTACAATTAATTATGATAACTGTCGTGTAGTCATGTTCTACTATGAAGGACCAGTGCTTAATTTGAGGGGGAGCAAGGGGGAGCTAGCTCCCCCACCTCTGACGACCACTCCCCACCTCTGACATGCGCTCCCCCAGCTGATCTTGAGCTGGGGGAGCTCAAGATCAGCTCGTCCCCAGTGCTCCAGGACCTCCGATTTGACAAATTAAGCACTGTGAAGGACCACAATATAGGTTAAATTAAACTGATTTACTGCACACTGTACTGCCCACATGCAGGCGGAAGCTTCATTTCTATACCTTTAAAGCGCAATAACTATTTTGCGTATGCTCGTGGACATATCGGGGTTGAAACACAGCACCACCTAGCGGTCCAGTAAACATAAATGAAGAATTCCTCCTGAGACGGCCTGTCTAAATCACGTTGAATTATTGAAGACGAGACACCAGTTTTGCATTTCCTGTTTTCATCATTCCCATATAAACATAGCCTCTGAAAAGATGATTGGGCGAGCAATGCTTACTTTTCTGGAATAAGAGAATAAGCCCAAGTTTAACCACTCATTAGTCATATTCAGATATCAAATGCGTGATAATCATTTCAATATTTAAGTCTGCATCAACCCCGGTTACAAGAAGACCTGAGTGCTCGATCAGCCAGTCCCCAGAACAGAATTCTCTCTTCTGTCATTAATCTTTGAAAAAATGACACGAGTTCCGGCCCTCACGCACTCCTGCAAGCCGACACAAGTGCACATACAATGACTTTCGCAGACCCGCACTCTAGAGCCACCTGAACGCAACTGCAAGCAAGTTATGTCTAACTATTGCATTAACTCTGCTAGAAAATACTGCCCTAACAGCTGTCTATGCTATTAGAATATTTACAGAAATATTTGTTTATGAACGCGGGTGAGAGTGAAATGTATTGACTCCTGGGACCCCAGAAAGATCAGAGCAAACCTTAATTCAGGCATAATATGACAGTCCCCACAGCCTTCCTTCCAAATTCAGAACATCCCCGGGCAGAGTGTGCTGTGATGGCAACAGAGACAGTGGAATGAGAGAGAACAAGAGAGAGAGAGAGAGAGAGAGAGAGAGTGAACAATATAGACAGAGAATGAGAGAGAGGGTATCCATGGAGAAAACACGTTTGGGCTTGGCAAATTTTTTTCTGTACCTGCATGTTTGTGTGTGTGTGTGTGTGTGTGTTTGTGTGTGTGGCTTGTATTCAAACAGCAATGCACCTACTAGCAGACTATGGTTTGATAAGTGTCAAATCCTTGAAAGGGGAAAAAAACAACGTTAATTGTGCATAGCAATAGCACCCCTGCTGTTAAAGAAGTGACCATTTTTATGGTATTTCATCATCGTCATCAATCCCGTAGTCTGGCTGACCGTTGGGGTGTGACTGAAGACTTTGCAACCAGCTCTCTCCATCTCTCTCTGTTCCTGGCCACTCGCATGGTGTCACTCAGCCTGAACCTTGTCCACACTTGGATGTCATCTTTCCATCTTCCACCTGGCAATATGCCTTGAAGGTGTTTTGGAGAGTCCTTGGGATCTTGAGACATGTCTGTACCATTTTAGTTTTCGTTTTTTGTCTGTGCTTAGTAGATCTTCATATCGACAGTTGTTTTATTTTGGCTTTCACTTCTTCTTTGGTGACGTGTACTATACGAGATGCCGTCCTACCAAATTGCACAAAGGATATATATATATATACATACACATAGATATATGCTGTCCTTTGTGCAATTTGGTAGGGCAAGAATATATGTATGTATATATACACACACACACACACACACACACACACACACACATATATATATATATATATATATATATATATATATATATATATATATACACACACACACGCACAAAACATCAAACATGATGTAGGCCATGGCCTGGTGGTCCAACGTTCACCGTGTGGGATTGTTGGCATCACAGTTGAGTTGGAGTTGATTGTTAATTAACGTATCAGTGATGAATAAGACATCGCCCCCATCCTGGCCTTGAAGGGCATGGCCGGGAGGCATGAGCATATGGGAAGTAACGACATGGCCCAGATGCTCCTGGGAGTTCATGAGAGAAGGAAGGGGAGCGCAGGATGGAGTGGAAGGTTCGACAGAGACGAGCATACAGTATCTTATGTGTTCATGACTTCTTTATGACTTCCATACCACCTCCACCTATCTAAAAATTTAAAACATGTCTGTCTGTATCTTTCTCTTCTGCATGCACGACGGGCGCAGCTCTCCACCACATGCTCTCGAATTTGAAAGGTGTAGTTGTAGTGGTATGGCAGTGCGCAGTGCATTTCGCTCACTGCTTTTCGCAGTGAGAGGGCATAACCAGCTTTTACCGCTGGGGGCATAACCAGCTGAGAGCGTGTTACATGAGTCACATTTTTAGTGTGGCTAAGTTTACTTAGGCTATTATTTGACACACAAAGGGCTGGACTTTCCAATGACAAATGCACTCTGCATAGACGCCGTCAGTTAATTATTACCCTTCATAACTGTTGACAGCAGAGTTGTAAAATCAAGACATTTCGACCTTAATGAGGAAACTAAGGACAACCCTTAAGGTGAGTAATGCTGTTTATAAAGAAGAAGTGAGCACTAGTTCTTGTAAAATATCAATGTGAGAATTTGAAAATTTGAATGAGAAATTTTAATGTAGAATATATTTTTAAACTTTTTTTTGTGGGAGTGGCATGCAAACAAACATTGGTACCACTGCCACTGTGGTGCCACAGTTACTTATAAAAAGTGATCCAACTATTTATTACTCACATTTCCTCCTAAAATTTCAGCAGCTGCTGAGTGCCAGCCCATCTTAACCCTCACTATCCGAGCGTCGCATATGTGCAAGCCACGGTCTTCCATTTTTTCAGAATATTTGAAAAATGTGTGGGCCAGCTACAATACCTTCTTTAGCCACCGGGCGGCACTCACAGCCTTCGCTTCAACATACTAAAATTTAGCTTAAATATATTGACCACAAAATAAGTTATCGCTTGTCCAAGGTGGTGAAAACACTGTTGAAATGAGTGACTATAGCCGTTTTAAGGGGCTCCCAGTCGGCTTGGACTTTCAAAAAACATCGGCCTTTCATCTCCTGCGTGTTTGTGATCTGCTTTGCGACAAACAAGCCTCGTCAGCGGCTTCCCCCAGGCTCTCCCACCGGTAAGCAGCTGCGGTTAATTCGTGTCTGGAGCGTTTTGGATCTGGGCGGAAGTAAGTGATTTTTAAGAAATTTTTTTATAAATACTTATCCTTGGTCTTTCGGGACATGTTATACACCGTTGGACACGCAAAGAGTTGAAGTAAACATTTATTGACTCGTTGTTCGGATTCGGTGCATTAACGCGCGCCGCCAGCAGGGTAATGTTGAAAATATGATTACACACTGTTACATTGAAGGACGTTTTCTTTTTTTTTTTTTTCAAAAGTTACTCAGCGGATTTAAACCAAATTCACACAAGTAATAGCCAACACATCCGTGAACATGCTGAATGTTAGAAGAATGTTTAGTTAATAAAAAAGAATGATTAATAATAATACAACCAAACAAAATTAAAATGCATAAAGATGATGTTTAATTTTCTTTATTTTTTATCATACCCAAATAAAAGTAGGATGAACTTAGCTTAGATTCATATAAAAAGTTCAAAATCGCCACCAGAAGCCCTGGTTCCATAAATTTTGCAATTATCTCTTGGGGACACTTTTTTTTTAAAGTTAAAGGGGGTTATTGCACTCACAACAAATGACAAACAAATCACAAAAATATTTTAACTGTCTAGGGTAGTAGCTAAGGTGGTTGTGAAAAAAGGAGCCAAAATGTGTATAGCAATGACTATCTTTTATAGGGTAGATCCATGGTTATATATGGTGAGGTCACAAACGGAGGAAAAAATGCTAGGTCTCCAAAGGTTAATGTAGCCGATGAAGCCGACATGAAAGTTAATGTGGTCTTGTTTAAAAGGAACCCTGCTGCTTACACATGTACAAACAAGCAAAGTGAATAGTCGTTTAAATTACTCATTCGATGCACACATTTCCAACACAGAAGCACTTTTACGACCCACTCTATCCCATGATAAACAAAAAATGTTGGAAATGGCCCTCTTACCGATCAACACGCAGACCGTCACTACGCCAAACAGCTTCATGGTCAGACAATGTTGTGCTTCTTATTCTTCTTTTGTTGTTTAACGGCGATCGATGGTCTTCAATATCGCCAGTTATTTCCAGAGACAATTGAAGAAAGACTCTTTGAATCAGGCAGATGTTTGCCGTGATCAAGATGTCAAAGCCCTGTGGGCATAATTGACAAAGCAATGCATGATTCATAAAATGCAACTCAGGATTTGTGACATGAACAACTAAACAAAACCAAACAAAGGCAATAAACACATGGCAGTACCAAATTACATCAACAGTGCATTACTTTCAATGGCATGCATGTGCACACACTGACTAACAAATCAAAAGCAACTTACACAACACAGGACCAGAGGCGTGGTAACACTGCTGGCGTTTCTTAGCACTAGCATGCTGCCTTCCTCCCCCACACTAACCCGCCACGCTATATGGTGCAGTGTCCACTCCCGAGTGGCGCTACTGCCCTCTAGTGGCCAGAATCCTTCAATGATGGTCTTGTTTATGAACGGTGTCACTGTACGGCGCTGCGCCTAGCCTCACCTCACCCCGTTGGTAGGCGCAAGCAGATGGGGGCGGTGACAAAAAGCAGCGACCGGCTCGGACAGCAGCCGGCAGCTGACTGATCAGCAGCTGTAATAATAGGTAGTTGTTACGGGTTCAGTGGATTGATCCTCTGTCGTGTCTCGAACGGCACATCCCCGTGGTAACGTCCCGCGAATACACGAGCTTGAATATACATGCCGGAGTGTGCGTCTTCATTTTTACAAGAACTAGTTATTTAGACAATAACTAGAACATGGTGTCAGACGTGGCCACGAGGTGTCAGTGTATTTTGCATCAGTGTGAACATTTTGTCTGCGTGTGAATATTTTTTTTTAGTTTGTGAGATGCCTTACGTTATTAATGTAATCGTCTGTATCTGCTCAATTGTCTGGGTGAATCAGTCAATCATCCATCTTGTATTTGTCCAATGTTATTTGTTCCATAATTCTATACTCAATCTCAATCATAAGAACTGAACCAAGAAAGGAATTGTCCAAATTATGTCAGTTACCACTGTACACTTCTGAAAGTCTTCTGATCGACTCTATTGAATATTGAATTTTTCCAGCACCCAATAATTATCAGAAGATTAAAAGTTTATTGAACAACATAGGGGTAAACAATAAGGTAATTAAAGCTTTTTATAATGCAAAGAATTTGACATCGTGTAGTAGTAGTCGTAGTAGTATTTTTGTTTTGTTTGTTGTCTCATATATGCCAAAGCTTGTATGTATTTTTGTTATAACATTTGTGTCAATATTATTTAAATTAAGCAATGGGGCAGGCGGTGGCAGAGGGGTTATAGAGTGAGTTCACCCAGACCACAGGTCAAGCAGCGCCCCGGATTTTAATCCCCTCAGTTTTTTCTGCAATGTCTCCCCCTGACTCTTCATCCCAGTTTCCAATTTAATCTAATCACTATCTCTCTTAATGAAGAATGAAAAACGGCACTTGTGCCAAAAAAAAGAACTTAAAAAAATCAGCTTCATGTTCACTTCAAAGCCAGGCGAGCGCAGCCAAGCGCAGTTGCTCCGAACTGACTGCGTTGACTGCACGATAATCTGCGTCCGCCTCGCACTCATGAGATTACCATTGGCAGCACACATATGACGTCACCGCACAGTTGGTTTAAAAAGAACACAAAATCTATCTGGCATGCCTTGGTGGTGGAAGGCTGTATCGTGATGAACACATATATCAACACATTCAGACCATTTGCGGACCCCCGGTTTAAAATTTTAATTCCTCCACGGACCCCCCTGGGGTGTCCCGGCGGACCCCTAGGGTCCTCGGACTCCTGGTCAGATTGAGAGCAAATGGCTCACTCTTGCTGATCCTGTGCATTCTTTCTTCAATAAATGTATTGAATTCCACCTGTATGATGATCATGCTTTCCCATTAATGTGCAAGTAATGGAAGTGCCCTTATAATTGTGTTGATCTCCCTTGTTGATTTTGAGAATTGCAACCTTCCTCATAATTTTCTATGTGGGTGCATTCTGAGTAACAACATCTCTCCATAAGTGAAAATGTGTGGATATGAAATGAATACACAGGACTTCTTACTTTCAAAACTACTTTGGAGTCCATTTCAGAGCCTGTCATTTTTACTTTGACTTGACTAGATATTCAAATTGGTACTTTGTACTCCTAGTACAGTAGTGAGGGGGTTGCTTTTTTAATTTGTATGTTTTAATGTTTTTACTTCTACTCAAGTATGACATATTTTACCTGTGTACACATTGTACATGTACTTTTGAGTACATGTACAATGTGTACATTTTCATGTAAATACATAGATACGAAAATACTCAATTTGAAACCTATCAATTGTTTTCTGTTTATTACACGAATATTTTGGCAATTACATATGATGCCAATGCCATTTTTATTCAACATTAGTACGTCCTAGTACGGGAGTGTACAGGTAGGTAGAAATAAGGGAACCAGCCTCTAACAAAATTCTCCTTTATTGTCGGGAGACAAGACAGAGATCTGACCATCACAATCACGTCTGTCTAGTAGACAGGGAGGAACTCGGAAGATGACGGTTATTATTTGCTGTCAGTAGAATGCCGATTTATGCGTGAAATATGTCCCAGAAATATGACCGCCGGAGGAGTTACTTTTAAAAATTGAGGACCGGTCCGGTGGTTGGGGACCCCTGCTCTAGAATGTTTTTTAACTCACCAGAAAGCTGTTCGAAGGAGCGTGCGATCATACCGATGGGTTGTTCGAAAACAATTTTATATTAACGAGTGCTTCAAAAACACTGTTTCAAACGGCATTGGAGAACTAATATAATACATTAACAGTTACATTTACAATTTGCAAACCCTGAATTAGTGATTCCTGCATAAGATGTTTGTTGGTATGGTTTTAATAAAACAAAAATGTATAAATTATTTTATTAAAACCACAGTTCAACAACAAATTACTCATGCATGAATCACTGCTTCGGGATTTGCAGAGTACATCATGTAACTGTTAATTTGGTGTATTTGTATTCCTTCTTCAATGCCGTCTGTCGTTTGAAATCATTCATTTGCACAGTTTTGTGAAGTATTCATTTATATAGAACCGTTTTCGGGCGACCCGTCGCTATGATCGCACACGCCCCTTCGCGTTTTTTTTATTGCAACAATACAATAAGACAAATGAAAATGGAGAGACAGCACAAAAATAAAATAAATAGGAATGAGGGAATCAAATAGACGTGTCCAGCACTTTGGCCAAGGTCTTAAAAGTTAATGGCTCTTTTTGGTTGTTGGAGTTCCGAAGTCCCTCCAAATCTACACGGAACAGTTCCATACCCGGTGTCCTTTTCATTGTTCTGCATCTGTGAATGTGATATTTACCCATCAGACAAATCAACCTGCAGGCGTCGGCAGAGGTTTGTTGGGAGTGTGTAAAGTCCAAAAGCAAAACTAAGTCCAAAGAAAACAAGGGAGGTGTGCCATAGGCCCCGAAAATCAGTTGTGCACACCCAGACCAAGACTTTTTGGAAAAAGAACAAAAAAATAAATAAATGCAATGTGGTTTCTTCCTCAATGCCACAGATATCCGTAAACACGCTGCCCCTTCGAACAGCTTTCTGGTGAGTTGAGAAACGGCCCTAGTCTTCGCCGATGGACGGGTTGAAAGAGGTCGCGTTGCATTGAAATACGGCAACGCTACGATCCCGGTGTCGTTCTAGCATTGTGTTGTAGAAGTAGACCGTGCCCATGTGTGAATTAATACACGTGGACCGACGAAAGCTCAATTAATTGTTTTTGGTCAATGCAAGTGCTTGTTCACTCCGAATAACCAGACCGGATGTGACGCAGTCACGCAACGGAATGAGCTCCAAGAGATGTGTTGACGATTTCTTTCAATGATTGGAGCATTTTGAATAGACCAAGACATATTTTTAACTCAAGTCTGCGATGCGATGATCGCAGCTTGTGAATTATTATTATTATTATTTTTTTTTATAAAACTATAAAACACGGATTCTACTGGGATTCTACTAAGATCTAAAACAAATTAATTAATAAATATGGCCCACACCAGTGGTCTTACAGTCAATTTATCTGGCGGCCACTAGCTTAAAATAGTCAAAACCTCAGTACCTTATGGTGACTGGCCCATTACTCGGGTCGCTGAGTGAAGATCTACTACCGTGCCGTAACAATAGTTTATTACATATTGTAACGAAAGGCTGTCCCCTCGTGGAGGAGCTGGAAATAGAGGAACTTACAACCAAGGTTCGTTCGGACTCTATTTAAGGGCCGCGCTGGTACATGCTGAGACACCAACAGTGTCAGACCAGCATGCACCGCGCTGGTGCATCTCATTACAATATCTATGAAAGACACCTTTCCCTAGAGGGTAGTATGGAACGATAGAAGAGGAGACTAAATAAACATTCAATTATGAACCACAATTATGAAATTATGTTAATTTGGAAATTTCAGCAAGTATCAAGCAACACTGTTAAACAGGACGAAATTCCCAATTTCCCAAACACCGATACACTGTAATAATTTTACAATAGACAATAAAGCAAAAACACAATATTCTGGCGATCATATTTCTGGGACATATTTTACAAACAGGTGGACATTCTGTGAGAAATGAAAACAATATTTGCTGAACCACTTGCTGGCCGCAGCAGTGTGAGAAGTGTCATTGTGACTCAGGATATCATCATCATCATCATCATCATCCTCTGTTTACAAAGCAGATGTGTGTGTGATGTCAGTTCGCTTTATGGTATGTATCTCGACAAATAAAGAGCTTTTTGATAGACGCTGGTTCCCTTTTTTCCATCTACCTCTAAATATGACAATATTGTGTTTGGGTAACATTGTGTAGAAGTGAAACGTTCTACAAATGGAACCACTAGAGGGCAGCAGATCACTCTGGCTCTTTCTAAACACTGTGCTCCAACAGGCTGGTAAGCTGAGGATTCACCATTCACATGTTACCTTTCTGTACATTGCCCGAATTGTAGTTGGGCACACAGACTTTAAATGGTGTATTTTTGTAACTAACATTTTGTATCCGAACCCAATGCATCGTCACGCATTTTACTGGTCAATTAATTGAAAGCTGCAAGAGACAAGTTCCGCGGCTAGTTCCGGTTGAAGTTCTAGTCTGAACGTCACTTCCGGCGCCATATTTTGCCGGGTCTTTGACTATTTTTCAACTTGTCTATACAGTGGGAGCCCAAAAATGATGGTAGTAACTGCCACTGTGCTATTCCACACCCAAATGCTCTCGTGTGGATCTATGCCTCACAAACGCATGATTCAATAATCTGCGCCACATTTACTCGTTCAAGTAGGATTTACCAGTGGAAGCAGCCATCCCATTGGTCCAGAAGAACATATGATCACATCGGTGAGTAACTTCAAGTCGGATTTTGAGTGTATTGTGGCGACCCCACATTAATAGATTTATCGAGCTTCATACAGGACTTGTCACATATGTTAGGCTGATGCAATATGCCACATGTGAGGTCACATGGGGCTGGCTGGCAGCCATCATTGTGACATCACCTCCCTGAGAGGTTCCGTGTTCTTGTCTATATAAGGAGATGCCTACAGGCATTCTCCCTCTTTGTGTCCCGGTCCTGTGTAATAAACACATTACATCAAGCAACTTGGAGTTGTCCCATTATGCGTAATTCCCCCACCTCACGGCAGACTTTCCGACCTCCAAAGTATCATCAATACTTATGTAAAGTGGTGAGGTAAGATGTGGTGGATGATGTGTAATTTGTCACAGAGCGAGCTGTAGTACACAGATTTTGAAATGTGTGTTTTGTGTGACAAATTCAGCCTCTTTCGTCCACTACGATGAATTTACACTGGCGACTATAGACAAGTTTTACGGCAAAAACCTGGGCGGCGCCGTGACGGCACTAATTTGCAACTCATTTCTGGTTCAGGTGTTATCTGTTGGTGAAAAGGAGCATCTGACTTGCTAAATAATGTGTGTTGCCACTAAATGTTTTTATTTAGCAGTGCAAATGCCAGTGTAAGATCACAATATTCAACAGGGCGTTGTCATCCAATATGTGGTGTTGCATTCTCAGAGGAGAAAGCATCGCCGTTGTACACGAAACAAAATACCTAGGAATTACCATCGACAGCCAGCTAAAATTTGATAAACACGCTGAGCAGCTCGCACAGAAGCTGAAACTCACCCTATTCACCTTCAGGCACATACGTGACTCCCTATCACTAGAAGCAGCAAAAGCATTTTTCGACGCCCTCATCCTCTCCAGAATCAATTACTGCATAACCACCTGCAGTCAATGCAATGCTAATGTCACCAACTCCATTGCCTCGCTTTACAAAAGAGGGCTCAAAACACTCGATAAAAAAAATGGACCAATCACCACAGTCCAATCCTACAAAAATATGCAATGCTCCCCTTTGAAAAACTACCCACCCTGGCCATCCTGGCTAGCGCTTTGGCCCCGTTCCTAACCAACCTAGTGGTTGGTGCCTACGACACCATCTTCCGCAGTGTCAGAGCGGCAGTGCCCCCAGGAAACCGAGCTCAGCGGCTACATCCACGACTCATGGAATAAATGGCAGGAACTTTGCCTGACCCCGCTGATCGCAGAGGACGTGGAGGACATCTACATCTTCGTCGTCACACTCATCACCTTTCTCCTGATGATCGCCGGCGCCATCGCCGGAGCTTACGTCAAAGTGAGAGCGGAACGCAAGCGCTCACACGGCCCAGAACTTGGCTGGTGGTCTCTATCCCACCTCCACCTCCCGGGAGCGAGAACATGTTGCTGTGTAACATGTTGAAGTGATTAATGGCTCTGTACTGTCTGTCGTTAAATACATTTCATTCATTTCATTCATTCATATATGCTGCAGGGCGCGCCTTGTCGTGTAGAGGGGGTGACTCGTGTGGGTGACTCGTCCGGCGGGTAGCCGTGTGGATAGGGTGGCCACCTGGCCCTTGAAATACGGAATCGTCCCGTATTTGGAAGTTAAAATACGCGTCCCATCTCTCTCCCCGCGACCCACGAGGTCCGCGACTCAGTGATAGACACAGCCCTACACAACCCGCCGCCCAGTCTCTCTCCCTGCGACCCGTCGAGGGAATCAGTCATCCATTCAACACCAAATAAAATATAATCCGAGCGAGCCAGTCATATCTTTAGCACAGTGTTCAATCTCTCTCCTCTCCCTCCCTCTCTCTCCACCTCTATCTCTCTACCTCCTCCTACCTCATGATTGATCGTGCCAATGAGGTGAGATGCAGGCTAATTTTTGTACATTTCTATTTAAGGACTGGACAATTAATCCTCAATCTGGGCGGGGGATCAAGAATAAATGATCATATCTGCTGGTGGCCTGGTCTTGGTTTAAAATGGCCGGCCTGAATAATCTTCCCAGTCCAGTCCTGTCTGTAAGCATTAGATTATTTAAAATGTGCTTAATTGTGCAATTGGCTCCCACTTCTCAACATTTTGCGATGTGGGGTTTGCATTGCGTTCATCGGTTCAGGCAGGACTATGTTTAACGTTTTCGTTCTCGGAACTGTTCCGCTACCAAAATATCGGTCCTGAACCGGTTCAGAACACAACAATTTCGTTCGTTCTTAAAGTTCCTTATATTGTGCAATGTTACGTTTTTAGATATATTTAGTACAAAATATATTTGCTGGACTTTCAAACTGGCAACTGTATTAACGTGAAAACCGGGTTTAAAACGCCATTACATTCGCTTCCTCGTCTGCCCACAAGATGAAGCCCCAGATGCATGGGGCTTGATGTCTGACAGTGAAAGTTGGATGGATGCACAACCGGAAATAGTCTCCCAGACATAGGATATGTTCAAACATATAGAGAACTGAAAAAAAACGTTTTTAATCGGTTTTGTGGATTTTATAATGTTCCGTTTCTGTTCCGGAACAGTTGAGAAATCTTTTTTCAGTTCTGTTTCTGCTCCCCATAAAATTGTGTCCGTTTTCGCTTTTCGCTTTCGCTCCTTGAACCGGTTCGGAGCCCTGCGTGTGGATCCCCGCTGGGAGCACAGTAGGAGAGGGCGACTCCCGGCTCGCCCGGCTCCCGTGGGCTGCAAGCTCCGTCCACACACGGCCCCCTGCCCCCACCCACTGAGCGAGTGCGACGCACGGCGCTGTCTGTGCAGTCCGCTCAGCACAGCAAGCGAACAGGCATTTTAGTATTGGATTGAATGGACAGGTTGCAGGCGAGGACAGAGAGAGATGATGAGGGCAGCCAGACTTGGATCGCACCGCTGCTCTCAACGCGCTGTGACGCTCAAGTTCTTTTTTTTTTTCTTTTTGCACCGCTCTTTTGTCAATATTTGACTGGAGGGCTGTGTCAATCAATAAGGCAAAATTGACATCCGTCGTGGCTTCACTTGACTGCTCGGTCGCGTTGTCAATCCATTGGGCCCGCTCGCGCTCCCCATGGAGCCTCAAGCACGCAGCCTCCCAATCCGACGGGCACGCTCGGAGCGCCAGGAGGCATCGGGGCCCGGTGGATGGACAGCACAACCATACATGTGATGATCGAGTCAACCCGAGTTACCGGAAGAAGAAAGCATATCAGGGAGAAGACCCGGAAGTAAACCGGAAACGGGTCAAAAACCTGTCTATAAAGACACAGGAAGGGGGTTTCAGTCGGCCAGCCTACTGTATTTTCAATATTGGGAAATATCGGTATCATTTCATTTCAATGTCAGTCAAAAGACATTATAAATAAATATAAATAAAGTGTAACCAAAGTACGACCTGATTCGTGATGTTTTGCTGCAATGTACATAACAGCCACATGGGGTGAACATCTG
>OMKY01209541.1:0-10521 GCA_900302395.1 Bregmaceros cantori | reverse complement strand
CCTGTCTGTGTGGATAGGGCGCCAGTCGCCATTTAGGCGCCTTCGTATTCTCTCTATGGAGACACTTTTTGTGTGTGTGTGTGTGTGTGTGTGTGTAGGGAGATGAGGGCCTGCCAAACAACTATTTCTATGGATCCCGTCAGCCAATAATACCTTTTCTCATGTATTGCATAGCCGTCAGCAGTTGAAAACTAGTCTGACGAGCCAGAATCAACGCATCGTCCACGCATTCCACATCGCAGGGTCGTAAACCGTAAAAAAAGTGTCAATCAAATCGTGTTATCCAGTCACAGCGCAGTAGGTAGGACAAGTGGCGTGGAGGCGCGACAACCAAACTCCGCCCACATCTTGCGTAGCGCGTACAAACTCCCCCAACGTCTGCGCTGATTGGACGATTGATTCCGAACCGACGGCAAGCCTGATTTTCCTAGACCCAATGCAAGCGTCTAGCGATGGGTGATGCGTGGACGATGCGTTGGTTCTGGCTCACCAGGCTAGTTGAAAAGTACCCGGGATCACAGAGCCACCAGCTGGCTCTCTCACCAACCCTTTACAATCCTGGAGAAAGACTCCTCACCACACCTCTTTTCTCGCCCGGTGAGCCAGAACCAACACATCGTCCAGGCATCGCACGCCGCTAGACGTTACATTGGGTCAGACGTCGGACCAATTGAAATATTTGAATCGAGACGTGGGCGGAGTTTGGTATGGTTGATGGGAGACGTGGGCGGAGATTGGTTGTCATGCCTCCACGCCGCTTGTCCCACCTGCTGCGCTATGACTGCGGTTGACACTTTTTTTGACATGTTTTTTGACCTTGGCTTTACCAGACCCAATGATCATTCTAATCACGTGGTTCTGGCTGGCCTGGCCACCTCTTGTGTGAGTTTACAAGGGAGCAAAGCACAATGTCAGTGGATGTGACGTGTTAGTTATCTTTTGTTTTATTATTAAACTCATTTAAATTAGTCAGAAGGAGTACTCTGGGAAGGTAACTGAAAAAGACACTTAGTAACTTGAGTAAATGTTCAGATGTACAGATCACACACTGGGTGTGGCGTGCGTTGGGTGACACAGAGGTCAACACACAACAAATCATTGGAGCTAGTGTCTGTGTGTGTATGTCTCTGTGTGTGTTTGATGTGCCAGCACGTGGCTTATCCCTTCCTGGGTACAGGGTCCCTGTGTGTGTGTGTGTGTGTGCGTGTGCGTGCATTTCATTGTGTGTTTATGGCTGTGTTAGAAAGAGGGACTAGGATGTGCGAAGCACGTGGTACAGTTTCTTGAGAGAGAGAGAGAGAGAGAGCGTGAGCGCATGTTTATGTGTGTATGGGAGAGCGAGAGTGTGTGTGACAGAGAGAGAGAGAGCGAGAGAGAGATTGTGTTTGGGTGTCTGTGAGAGAGAGACAGAGAGAGAGAAAAGAGGGAGAGAGTGTGTGTGTTTATGTGTGTCTGTGTGAGAGAGAGTCTGTGAGCACACGTTTATTTGTGTATGAGAGAGTGACAGTGTGTGTGACAGAGAGAGAGAGAGACCGATTGTGTTTATGTGTCCGACAGAGAGAGAGTGAGAAAGGAGGTAAAGAGTGTGTGAGTGCGCGTCTATGTGCGTGTGAGAGAGAGGCTGAAAGAGAGAAAGAGATGAAGAGAGAGAGAAAGGAGGGAGAGGAAGAAAGAGATGGAGAGAGAGTGGGAGGAGAGAGAGAGAGAGACAGAGAGAGTCCAGTCTGTAGCAGCACGTGGTCCAGTGTCTTCCTGGGCACAGGGTCCCAGTGTGAGACGTCACGTGTGAGAGCCTCCTGTGTCCGTGTCCTTATTGTCCAACCTCCTGCCGAGTGCTATTATAAGAGTCCTATGACCAGGGGCGGAGCCACGCTCTGTGTGGGGCAACACTCACACTCAGGTGAGCATTCTAGATAGTTCTATATTAATCTACCGCTCGCTTGCCACCCTCAGACAGTGTCGATTTCTGTCATAACCGTTTTAGTGAAGCAACTCTTTATTATCTGCGGCGGGGCGGAGTCCGCGGAGCAGATTATGTTTTCACCCGCGTTGCAGGGGTTAAAATTAACTTTTTTTCACAACCGTCCTGAAACCGTCCCGAAAAACATTTTGAACCGCCCCGAACCGTCCCGAATTTTCGGCATTTTTTTTTTAAACATTTATTGCCATTTTGAGTTGTCTTACTGATAAATCGACCGAGAAGTATGAATACATTAAAGTTGTTAAAAATCTCTAAATAAAGCTGCATGGTTTTGCCCCAACATGAAAATGTTTTTTTTTATACCTTGCGTTTTTGTAGTTGCGTTTAGTAGAGTGGACTGATTGTACGATTATTTAATGCATGGAAATAATCGTACAGACTCTTGATTGCAATGCAAATGTTTTATTAACAATCTGAGGATGTAAATACATTTACAATAAATATGAGAAATCATTGACTATTATAGTAAAAAAAAAAAAACAATAGTACTCTGTTCCAGTCGCAATTTACTCATTGAAAATTGTAATCCATAACGTAATCCGGTTACCCAATTTTAAAAGTAACTCGATAACTGAAAAAGTTAAGCATGGATCTGGATGGTATTATCCAGAGTTGTTGGAAATGACAAATGAAAGAAGTGATTCAATTTTGCTGCATTTCTGTAGCCTTGCTCTGCATGAAAAGTGCTTAATGGGTGAATGATCGCCGTGTTCTCCCGCAGCTGCGCCAGACGCCGCTTTCCGTCTCCCAGACGTAGCGTGCTCCCCTTTTACGCCAACGTTCCGAGTTCGAAACCCGTCGCGAGCACTTCTTTGCGTCTTTTTTTAACCTAGCAGTAGTTTAGGGGATTCTCACCCCAGCATGCAGGGTGAGATAGCTAACCCCCTATGAACAGAGCCAAGTGACATGACAAGAGAACATGTCACATCATACATGACACTTTTTACATCTTGGTGGAGCAGGGGACGGTGGTGGGTAGCAGCATACAGTTTAGCAGCGGGTAGAATTTATAGGGCTTATCGTTTGGGGAGAGAGTTAATCAGCTGAGGGGATGCACCTGGATCAATTAGGAATGAATGAAGGGGAGGGCAGCAAGCTTCTTAACTATCATGGCCTGCCAGAAATGACGTTAGTACTTTAAATATGTGGACAAGACATTCATGATTATTAATTTTAATTCTCCATATTGCATATACATGACAGCAGTACACACCCATGGAATTTTAGTTGGACATGAAACAACTCAACAGGTAATGAACAAGGTCAACACAAAAAGAAAGAAAAGCTGCACATACGTTATAAAGTGGCATTGGCATAGAATCCGCACATGTAACATGTCAACATACCAAGCAGGGCTACTACCCCCTGCATTCAGTAGCTTCACTGCACGGGAAGAAACTGTTTCTCAGTCTAGATTTCTTAGTATGCAGGGCTCAGTATTCCCCCCACCACCAAAAAACATCTAGTTACCCTGCTCCAGTCAGGACCCATGGCCAAGGTATTGGCTCAGAGCTGGAGTTGGCCCCTGGACGTTGCACCGTGGCTGCCCATCGCTCCTCAGGGTTGGGTTAAATGCGTAGGAAGAATTTCATTGTACATGTATGTATGTGTGACAAAATAAATGGATGTATTCAAACCCTAACTCAAATTTAGCACGGGTTTCCGCCCGGGTTTTGTGCGGGTTAGTTCCTGGGCTAACCCACGGTTTATTTAGCATGGTTGTGTTCAAGCTGCCTTCTTTCCACCAGACACATTTGTAAACAAAGTCTTGCACATGGTAGAGTCGCGCGTGTGCTCAGCTCAGTGGAGAAAGTGGCACTATGTAATGAGATTCCTGTTCCAGGTGACTCGGCCTCATCCCAGTGACCACGCCCTGCTCATCCTCTTCCTGGTGGGCGGAGTCACCCCGTCAGAGCTCCGCCTGGTCAGAGAGACGGTCGCTGCTCACAAACCAGGAAGTCAGGTTAGAGGAGAGATCCAAAGTTTGATCTCAACTACGAGAGTTGTTGAGAGAGACTCTAAAACCCCTAATGAATAGCCACACCCTGGTACAAAATCATCTGTCTATACAACATTTAAATCATATTAGTTCATTTCTCTCTGTGTCTGTCTCTCTCTTTCTCTCGCTAAGTCTGTTTCTCTCGCTCTCTTCCTGCTTTGCGTGCTCTCCCTGTCTCTCTCTCTCCCTGTCTCTCTCTCATTCTCACTTCATGGCTTTCCCTCCCTCTCCTTCTCTCTTTCTCTCTTTCTCTCTGTCTCTCGCTAAGCATCTCTTACACTCTCCCTGACTTGCGCTCTCTCTCTCTCTCTTTCTCTCTCTCTCTCTCTCTCTCTCCCTCTCTCTCTTTCTCTCTCTCCTTTAAAGTACTGTCTCCTGTGTGTTGTCCAGGTTCTGGTTCTGTCCACCAGACTCCTGAGACCGTCAGACGTAGCCCAGCTGGTTCTGGCCACGCCACGACTGACGCCCGACATCGGAGTCTGACATCGCAGTCTGGCGCTCCAAACAGCGTTGCTCCGCCCACAGACCAGTTCACGCGCAGAAAATATCCTGTCCCGTCCTATTGATACGCACTCCGGTGTCTGCGTAGCAGCCTGTGTCGGTCATCGGACAGAAGTGGCTGAATTTGTCAAGACGTAAAACGTTTCAAAGTCTGCTAACCACAGCTCCACTTTGCTAACTGTTTTGTGTAAATATTGATGTACCCACACATACAAATCCAAGTTGCACCAATGGAGTCAAATTTTTTTTCTGGACCAATGGGATGGCTGCATCCACTCGTAAGTCGGACACGGATGAGTAAATGGAACGGGTTGTGTAGATTATTAAATTGTGAGTATATGGGGGACACAGATCCACACTACAACAAAGCACACTGCACGTTACCACTGACTCTGTATGTCTCTTTCAATCTCTATCTCTCCCTCTCTCTAATAATTGTATTTTATTATTATTTTTTTTTAACATGTCAGTAGTATAATCTCTACATGTGGTGCATTTCTGGGATATTCACAACATGTATTTCTCTCTCTCTCTCTCTTAATCCACATCCTCCCAGTCTGGTGTATAAAAAGATTTTAAAAACGCACAACTTCCTTTGGGTGTCTGTAAATATTTGAGTGTCTATTGGTGTGTCACTCACAATAAAGGGACCACAGCAAACACAGCCTTATTATGCCTTATTATTATTATGTTTTTATTTATCCAGGACAAACGTAGACAAACATAAATGACAAAGTATACTTACTGATGCATCATCATCGCTTTAGAGTCCTCTTTCCAGGCGCCGCTGGGTTGGACTTCATTCTCGATATGGCTTTCTTCCACCAGGCACGGTCCATGGCCACCTCGTGGTCGATGCCGAGTGCCTTCATGTCCTCCTCCTTAGGCCACTGGGTCTTGTCCCCTCTAAGTTGTATGACATCACCTCCTTCAACAAGCCGCTCTCTTCCACTGCGAGTTACCTACTGTGATTTGGCAAAACACCACAATGGTTTGAGTTCTGAATTTGTTTAACTTTGTTAACACACGCACACACGTGCATGTGTGTGAGAGTGAAGTCTGTGTATGTGTGTACACGTGTGGGCAAGAAAAAATACGGCACATGCTTTCACAATGTCTGTTAAACTAAGCAAAAGACAGGCTTTTACTAATCCCATCAAAGCGCGCGTCAAAATAAAAGACTTCAGGGGTTAGTTGCCAATAGGGCTGGGACGATATTGACATCGCAATATACAATAATTCACGCCGAAAATAGGACGATATACAATATGATCACGATCACCCCCACCCCTTGCGGTGCACGAGGGGTGGGAGAGTGTGTGAGAGACTTAAAGGGAGAGGTTTTTTTCTGCGACGGTGGCAGAATGAAGGCAGTATACACCACTCACATTTTGGATCAGTTCAACGTATTTCACTGTTTAAAGTCATCTCAATCTCCAACCGTACGCGCCCTGTCAGTGGGTTTTAATTAAAATAATAAATACTGTACTTCACACACTTAAGGAATCAGCAGATTATTAATGTGCGCTGGCAATATTTATCATTATTTCGGCCACCCAACCCGCGTCCTGGATGCTGCCTGAAAAAAAAAACATGCAAATTACCAGAGGTCCCCATTTTGTAGAGTTGTTGGAAATTACCAATGGAAGAATCGATTAAATTTTTGGTGCATTTCTGTAACCCATAAGTTGTTGTGTGCGGCGCCGCTTTCATGAGGTGCTTCTGAAACCATGCTATAGGGGGCGCTACATCGCCCCGCTCAAGGCACTGGGTACTCTACTTTCGGTCAGGGTTGGCTAACAAGCTAACTGCTAACACCTGTGGCTCATTCTATTTAAGATGTAGGCTCCGTTCGGTTCAGCCTGCTGGCATTGATCTGCATTGAGGCTGAGTATCACTCTTTTACTATCTTTTACTATTTTACGATGGTTAAATCACTCTGCCTCGCAATCATGCGGTTATGGTTTTCTGCCGACAGGCGGGAGTTAAAGTTAAAGACAATCTTTCCACTACCGTCTGTCCGTGCGTTGCTCTCTCTCGCAGCTACCATGACTTGCGACTCTAAAGCCCTTCGGGACTATCCACTTAAATTGTCTCCACGACGCCGGCACCATGGAACCGGTAGAATTTTTCGGGCCTCCTCGAGAGGTAGTCCTAGGCGTCCCGTCCCTGTCACTCGCAGCACTCTGTGTGTGTGTGTGTGTGTGTCTCAGTAGGAATTTTGGAAGATTGCGTCGTTACAAAATGCATTTCATTGCGGTACACCGTATGGGGCTGTCTTAACTGCTACACCACGCAGCCATCCAGAGCCTGGCTCTTCGAATACACAACCATTCTCTCTCTCTCTCTCGCTCTCTCTCGCTCGCTCGCTCGCACTCTCTCTCTCGCTCACATTCTCTCTCTCTCGCTCTCTCTCACTCCGTAGTCTCTTCTCTAATACTTCATTGGAGAAGGGCCGGCTACCAATGATTATAAAACTTGACGAGTTGTGGCCGCCTCGAGTCACTAATACACTCGTACGGATTCCATCTGTGTTTATAAGGCTAGCTGGTTCGGTCCTTCATACTGAGTCGCTTCCACATTCAGTCTGCATAGAGCTAAATTATTATTGTGAGTCTCCATTCATACTCACGTTATACTGCCAGTATCTGGAGTTTTGTGAGAGTTAAACAACACTCTCCTAGTTGTTGCCTAGTAGGCATCGTATCCAGTTCCACCAAGCACACACCTTTAACATGCATCCATACATCCACATTTCCATATTGCATGTTGTATTGGTAGTTATTTTGAACTACCACCAGGAATCATAACATTAACATAATCCTACTTAATCACCAACTTATCGATAGATCGCTGGGCGCTTACCGCGGTCACGTGACCAGACTTCCGGGTCACATAGGCCGCTGGGAAATGTACTTGGCTTGTGCTGAGCACGTTCGCCGGTGGCGTCAATCACAATCACGCTACTCTACACTTGCATTGATAATGGGTTGCCACACATACTGATAACACTAAAAGTACTATTTTTGTACCACTACGGCACAGGTTTGAAATCTCTGACTGTTTCTAGTTTTCTCATGTTCTTGGCTTTGCAAAGGGCTGTTGTTCGGTTTCGCTGAGAGCGGCAGACTCCAGGAGACCTGGCTCCTTGCTTCCTCCTGGATCGTTCGCCAACAACAGCTGCTGCTGACGCGTGCCGTGCGGTGCAAGTTTCAAACCATTAAGTGGTCAACAACTAGAGACAGTAGTTTCAAGTTTCTCTGAGCCATTGTCACAGACCCAGGGTCACAACCTGAAATCATCAGCAGGTTTGCACAAACATCAGCAGCTCTAGCAAAGCTAGGTACCATTTGGCAAGACAATTCTGTTGGAATTTAACTGAATTGTCTTGAGATAAGATAAGGCTACTGTGTTTAGTCACACACACAAACGTACAGTGAAATTCTTCCTCTGCATTTAACTCATCCCTGAGAAGTAGAGCACGGTGGGCAGCTGCGGTGCAGCGCCCGGGGTCCAACTCCATATTCTGAGCCAATGCCTTGGCCAGGGGCACTGACTGGAGCAGGTTAACTAGAACATGTTTTTGGTGGTGGGAGAAACCGGAGTGCCCAGAGGAAACCCACGCAGACACGGGTAAACTCCACACAGAAAGGACCTGTCCGGGTTGGGATTCGAACCCAATGCTAACCACTCCGCCACCGGGCTTGCCAAATGGTCCTTAGCTTTGCTAGATCTGCTTATGTTTGCCAACAGAAGGGCTTGGATGGAGCATATACCAACATTCTCAGACGGGTTCAGAACATCCATTGGTCTGAGCACGGCACCTTGTGTTCACCGGACATTACCATCATGCCACTGAGGAAATGATACAGCCTTTATTGCTGTGGAAACCTTGTGGCCTTGTTCGTTACATAGGCCTCACCTACCACCGACCCACTGGAGTCACCAGAAGAAGAAGAAAAAGGCAAGACAAGAATACTTCCACCTGTTTGAAGATCAGACTGAGTCTTGTGAGACATGGACAAAGCCAGAGAGAAGACTTCAGGACACACAGATGAGATGTTTCCACAGGCTCCTCAGAATCCTGTATAGAGAACACGTCACCAACGCAGAAGTGAAAGCCAGAATAAAACAAGCCATCAGACCCTATGAAGATCTGCTAACCACAGTCAAAATAGAAAAATTAAAATGGTACGGACAGGTCACGAGATCCCAAGGACTCTCAAAAACAATCCTTCAAGTCACAGTGCCAGGTGGAATGAGGAGAGGAAGATGGAGAAAGTGATGGGAAGATGCACATCGTCAGTGTGGACGTGGGGGGAGTTTGTACGGGCTGCGCGAGACGTGGGCGTAGTTTGGTTGTCATGCCTCCACGCCGCTTGTCCCACCTACTTCGCTGGTTCTGGCTCGCCAGGCTAACATTGTGGAGATCATTTTGCACGAGTGCTGGGGGCTGATAAAGCCACCGGGGGCAGTGTAATTCACTGATACTCAGCTAAGTTATTTGCTGTTCGTTGCTGTTTTTACATTTTACTGCGTTGGTTTTACTCCATGAAACCTGAGCTTTCATTGTGTGTTCAACGTGAACCAGGTGTTTCCTCGCTAACACATCATTCTACAAACTTTATCAAAATAAGAAAAAAAATAATAATTTGATTCAAACAGGAACAAACAAGTCAATAAACAATTTATCTAAAACAAAATCTATTGACTTAAGTACATTTTCAAATCTTTACGTACGTCATAACTAGAGATGTACAACTACATAAGTACTGTCCTTATTTGTTTCTTCATGTATCTGTACTTTAGAAGTACTTTTTTCCTCTGATGGCTTCTTACTTTTACTCAGTAATTTCACTCAGTAACAGAAATACCGGTACTTCTACTCCTTACTTTTCCCAAAACAGGATTGTTACTTTTTTGCACACTGATAGTAGGTGGTAGAGATATGTATGGTTACTGTTCTTTGTGTTATTATGAGCATGATTTGAGAATATTTCAGATGTTAATTTCAATGCTCGGCAGTGGGATTTATGAACCTTAAGTGAAGTAAGTTAGGCTAGATTCATATTTATTCAAACATGGTAAAACTTGCATTGAAAAAGTGCATTTTATATACTATTGTTTTCTTTGTACTTTATACTTACAAAAACTTTTGAGTAAATTTTAGAGCCTGTCACTGTTACTTCCAAAAGTACTTTTTGAGTACGTTTCTGAGCCTGTACTTTTTACTCCACTCGAGTAGACATTTGGATCAGTACTTATTAGTCGTACTCAAGTTGTTTTTTTCACAAATGTATTTTACTCAAATAAGAGATGTGGGTACTTTTGCCATCTCTGATCATAACATTACACCGTGTTTAAACAAACCTTGTTAAATAACACTAGATGTTATAATCATAAACCAGACACAGCCCATTCTCTCAAGCAGCCAAATGATGAAGTGGTACGTCTGGCTTATCTACGTGTATCCAGTCGAGTGACGACTCACTGTCCTGATTAGATTTAAAAAAGGACCAACACACACTCCTGATTCTCTCAAAGGAAATTGACAAAAATCTATATTAACCTTTAGTTAACAAATCCCATTCAAATATATTTAAAAGATATAAGTTAAGTCTAAAATAAAAATCTAATCTGAAAAAGAAAAAAACATGCTTTATATTTATATATTTCTTATTTAAATGTTTTTTCCAGCCCATTCAGGCTGTTTTTTCCAAGCTTTATTTATTAGGGTTAGCAGAAACAGGTGAAGACGGGGGCAGACATGCGGGAAATACGTTGGTGGTGGGATTCGAACCACAGACTCCCCGCGCCATTGAGGTATATGTGTGCTTTCCAGCGCTCTGCCTAACCGACTGAGCTACTGGGCAGCACATATTTATATATTTCTACCTGCCCCAGGGCTGCGCCGCGGAACGTAGGTTATGTTTTTAGCCGCATTGGTTTGTCCCCTCGATAATTGAAAAAGTTGTGCACGGATCTGCATGAAATTTTACAGAATTGTTGGAAATGAGAAAAGAAAGAAGTGAATAAACGT
>OMKY01209540.1:0-18154 GCA_900302395.1 Bregmaceros cantori | reverse complement strand
AAATGACACACTAGTCACTCAAATTACTTTTTGTTTTTGGCAGTTGTCACCAGAGATGTGACCAAGTCCCTCTTTCAAGTCTCAAGTCTCAAGTCCTTCTTGGTCAAGTCAAGTCAAGTCCCAAGTCAACTCCAGGTCAAGTCATCATTAACATGCTCTCATTTTAGCTCCAGAATCTGATTTTTAGAAATTAGCAAAAAATAAAACGATGCTGTTATAAAAGCCAAACTATTGCTTGCTTTTGACTTTATTAAAATCAGATTCTGGAGCTAAAATGACTGCATGTTAATGATGACTTGACTTGGAGTTGACTTGGGACTTGACTTGCCCAAGAAGGACTTGAGACTTGAGACTTGAAAGAGGGACTTGGTCACATCTCTGGTTGTCATAAAGGTGAGTCATAAAGGACACATTTAATCTGTCCAAAATGTGTTTCCACATGTTGGATGTTGGCACGGTCGACCAGCCTTTCTAGTTTTTCCCATTGAACAAGCTCATTTTTGAAGGTGTGCACATACAACCCATGCACCCCCCCGCGCCCTCCACCACACACACAAAAGCCAACATGGCTGCTGCCTTCCCTACGACGTTACCAGCCATTAGCTCTAAATTTAGCCTGTTGCCTTGGATACGGGTACCCGCATCAACAAGGAGAGGTGGGGCACAAAATTGCATATGGCTTCACCATTTGTCAACCAACGTGTGGGTTTTTCAATCAGATTACAATAACTCTGCCTACTGTTGTGACATTTTTATATTTCTGGATAGATAGCTGGCTAGATCCCCTTAGGTTGTGGTGGGGGTTGTTTTTGTTCAAAGAGAACGAAAAAAGATGAAGAAAAACAGAATATAATAACATACATCAAGTCTCAAATAATACAAATAAGCATCAAGGTCTACATGTTGTCTTGGTCTTTTTTAAATTGCTATAATAATGAAGGACCTTCTAAAGTGGAGTGGCTCATTAGGTAGATAGCAACGTATGTGTATATTACAGTGACTGAGTCCTGCATCCTGCAAATAGATTAATATAACGTTATATTTACATTCATTGGGTTTATTTTAACGTAAAAGGTAAGATCTGCTCTACAACCTGCAAATAAATAATATTAAAATATTAAAATTGGGTGCTGCCCAGTAGCTCAGTCGGTTAGGCAGAGCGCTGGAAAGCACACATATGCCTTAATGGCGTGGTGAGTCGGTGGTTTGAATCTCGCCACCGACGTATTTCCCGCATGTCTGCCCCCCATCTTCACCTGTTTCCGCTAACCCTAGTGAATAAAGCTTGGAAAAAAAACAGCCAGATTGGGCTGGAAAAAAAAAAAACATTAAAAAAAATATATATTAAAATTGTAAATTTTTATTGGAAACATGGGTGAAATTAAATCTCTGTGAGCCCCCCCGTCCAAAAGTATTTAATTTAAATTAAGTTAATCTAAATTAGTAGCAGTCTTCAAGTGCAACCAATATCTGTCCAGAAAGGAAGTCAGTAGTTGGACAATGGAAGGTGCTCTGTACTCTGACACTCTCATGAACATGTGACAGGGAAAAAAAAACATTTTTTAAAAATTCAAACGTCGCTGATCTTGAATAAAGAAAACAAGCAACGACACAGCTACAGAGCTGTGCGCGCGCCCCCTGTGGGCCGAGGCGCATATGGCAGGACCAGGAGGACGCCGGGCGTAACGTGTTGCATTGCAGCCGGCAAGGTGTGACTTACGCTCGCCGCAGGGACCCAGGTGGCGGCCAATTATCTTTATTTAGCCTGCCCGCTTGGAGATTAACGGTCCCCGACGTCGTTAAGAGACGGAGCCAAAGTCGCCATGGTGCGGGGGGGAAATAAAAGACAAATTAATTGACATTTTAATTGCATGGCTTTGGGTTCTTCTGTTTGGTATATTGGTAAATGGATGCTTTGTTTTAAGGACTGCATGCATTTTATATACATGGCCTTGTGTTCAAGATATGGGTGCATAATACATTTTATCTTGGACTGTATTGCACCTGTAGTTGTCCAATTCTTTATATTCATATCTTAGATAATTTTCAATATGAAATGACTGTTAAGGTCTGGTTTTGACCGATGGGTCTAATGGCAATATAGACCAAACTCACGGGGGCATGCTTGGTCAACTGGGTAAATACATGAATGGATAGTCAAACTGACTAGGAATACTGGAAAATATATTAACCAATCATGTTGAATGAAAATATTCCCCATTTACTTAAAACATTGAACACTGTCGGCGAGTGCATGCCTTCGGTTTGACCCATTGTGCAGGGTTTGAACTCCAAATTTGACCCTAAGCGGGTCCCTATATAAAAAAAAGAAAAGAAAAAGCTTCAAAGTGTGTAGTGGGGGTACGCGATTAATGACGTCATCGATTTGCTTGCCATGAGCGACTTCTGTACATTCACGCAGGCTCGTAGCCTCCGTGCGAGCATGGTGGTGTGGTGGTGAAGTGCAGCCATATGTGTTGCGGTTTAATAAACACGTTCCATACAAATTTGCGAATGCATGGTACCGAAACTCGTATATTATGTAAATATGAATTGGCGATACGCTTGTTATAAGTTACAAATACGTTTGAGGCACGTAACACACAGGTTGTAAAAACGCTTTGGGTACGCTGGGCATAATCCCCGACATATTTCGACTGATTCAGTCATTTACACATGGCATGTGTGGATGACTGCATAACCTGTGTAAGTATGTGTGTGTACCGCATACGTCGGACATATGAACCATACGCCATAAGTTGAAAGACTTTGTACATGCACAAAATTTGTCGACGGATAATCTTTCTCTTGTAAAAGTGCGTGTGTCCGCTTGAGGCCTGCAGAGCGGGACGTGTAAATCAGTCATTTTAAATGAGCCGCTCGCTCGTCGATGTGATGATTTGCACATCAGTAGTCCCGTTTACATGGAGCAGCTGCAAATGTATTTATGTCGTTTATATTTGCATTATTAATTCACTAAATGTAGTCATTTATATTTGCTCTATGTTGTAATTATGAATGTAGTCTCTTGCTGTATGTTTTGCTACTCGCGCGAGGACGAGATGGCAGTAGGCCGACCTGGGAGTTTGGCGACCTGTGGGGAGTTGACTCGGACGAGTTAACCGATTCCCATTTTATTGGTAATCATAAATATGTGAGGTAACAATTTGCATCTGGCCACCTTAAATCCCCTTCCTCCTGATCTGCATCACCTGTTTACGAAGGTCAAGGGTCAATTAGCTTAACAAAGTGTGTTCCAATAATTAATGCTGAACTTATCAAGATCATCCAAAAACAAATCAACAAAACAAGGGCGCCCAAATGCATCTTTCTTCTTTTGTTCAAGTAATTATTGAACATTTTCTGAAAATCCAATGTGAATTTAAATACGCAAATTCACTGAATATGGTCAAGTGCCCAAACCTTTTCCAAACCAGGCACACACAGACTGGAATTGGGTTTGAGGCAAACAGAACGCCTACTCAAACCACAACACACAATATGGTCACAGCACCCCTCCCCCGACCATACATTCACGGTGAGTACAGTGTGCTCTGGGTGGCGTGGGGCAGCATCTGCCGTGCGCTTTATGAGTTTGCGAGGGCGGGGCACAGACACAGGAAGACAGCCGAGGAATGCATGATTAGATTAAGCATCTCCCCCTGCTGGAGATGTCTGTCACGCACACACGCACGCACACATTTCCAATCTATATGCCTTTATTTGTTATAAGAAAGGGACGCATCCAGCAGATCGAATGAGACAGCTGCTTCGGTGATGGACCTTGTGTTCAGAGATATGGGGGTGGGCAAGACACGGCGAGGGTGCTGGCGAGGGGCAGGTGAGCGAGAGAAAGGGAGAGAGAGACAGAGACAGTCATCCTTGTGGCTCTAGGGAATCAAAGACAGAAAAAAATCAATTATTTAATTAGGATCATTTGTATTTGATTTATATTTGAGAACTTCTGAATCAAAATAACCCAGTGGAAATGAACAAGGTGAGAGAGAGAGAGAGAGAGAGAGAGAGAGAGAGAGAGAGAGAGAGAGAGAGAGAGATGAGAGGGTGGGTGCAGGAAGTATTGAAGTATGAAGATGAAGTACTCATCATGATCACTAGGTGCAGATCCAGTGTCGTTCTGTTCAGGGTCGGTAGGTCAAGTTCTGTTCAGGGTCGGTAGGTCAAGTTCTGTTCAGGGTCGGTAGGTCAAGTTCTGTTCAGGGTCGGTAGGTCAAGTTCTGTTCAGGGTCGGTAGGTCAAGTCCTGAACATTCGCTGTGCAATTCTTTGGATTTTCTGCTAATGTTTTTTTCTTTTTGGGCACAAGGGCCAGAGATAGTGATAGTGACAGTATTAAATCGGAAACTGGGATGAAGAGTAGGGGGGAGACATTGCAGAAAAGCTGGGGGGTTAGAACCCGTGGCACTGCTCAACCTATGGTCAGGGGGGGGGGGCATGCTCCATAACCACTCTGCCACCGCAGAGTGTTTTTTTTAACCTACTACTAATTGTTTGAGGCAGAGTTAGAGTTAGGCTGATTTGGGAGAGCTTTATATGACCATAGCGGGAATTGCTTTTTAATTACCACAATGAGTGATGTCAGTCTACAGAGTTCTTTATTTCTACGTGATCTGTGAGCTTGTGATTTGTCATCCATCGCATGATTTCGGAGGATATAGTCTGAAGGAAGGAGTAAGGAAGAGAGCAATGAATGCTAATATCAGAGGAGTAAGAGTGGAGCCTCCTCAACCCTCTATGGTGTGATTAAAGTAGTAACATTGGATGTATCAATTTAGATATTATACGAGTTGTGTACTGCAGCGGTGAGAATAAAGTGGAAGTCAAGTGGTTGAATGACTACTTCTGTAATAGTCTATAAACCATTGCTGCTCGCATTTCTTTTTTTGTGCAGTTTTAACCGGGGCTTAGAACCCGCTCAAGGAATAAAAACGAAAACGTTTGTATTTTCCAGGGAACAGAAATGTTATTTTCTTATGTTTCGGAACAGGAACACAAATAATGCCAACTGGAATACTGGTTTTCTGTCGTTCTTCAAAGGAGTACACTTTGACATAACTTGAAAAAAAAAAAAAAAAGAGTATTTATACAATCATGTATAATGCAGCAGTGAAGTATGAATCGTCACGGGACTCTCTGCAGCGTGCCGCTGTGGGTTCGCCCCGACAAGCAACGAGACCTCGGCTGTAAACCAAAATAGAAAACATAAGCAGATTACAAGGCCGGCTTCCAACAGCTGACTGGAACGACAAGAAACATTCCGTGAACTCGTAATTTTGTTTGTAAAAAACCGATTGGGGTAAAAATATTGGTTCAAAAGAGAAAATAATGAAGATTGAGTGAGATGGAGTAAGTAGAATATTAGGAGTTCAGAGTAGTGTCTTTAAGCCCAAACTAGCATCACTTGATCACAGAGAGGGGAAATTGGATGGGATATAAGTGACAGAAGGTTGCGCGTGCGAGTGTGTGAATTTCGCGGCCGTGCCTCCCTTCTTGATGCTGCATAAAAACATGTCAGTGTGTCGGACAGCATCTGCCGTTCGTACTCGCTGCCAGGGCCGTGGTTAGTGTCATGCTGTGTGGAAGTTGTTACTCCACATCGCACTCACACTTTCTGAACAACAGAAGTTGAATGCGGCAAGTAGTAGTGAAATGATGGAGTGGGAGCTTTTTTATATGATCTCAGGGCACAATCTGTATTATGTGTGTTTGTTGAATGAAATTAAAAAAAAAAAATACTTTGATGGTGTTTAAGTAACCCCTTATTCGGTGTGATCCCTATTTTCCTAGGGTGCTACGTACACAAACATGCTTTATTCACGTATTCCATACATGAAAAAGAATCACTCTTGTTCTTCCTACATGCGTTTGCTGTTTCTGATGGTACCTGAGACTTAGTAACCCGTGGAATTCTTCACAAATCATCTCTGCCAACTACACTGAGCAGGATATGGGTTGTTAGTTAGTTTGTCCCGTAGTGGTTAGTGTAGTGAGGCAAGTGTTCCATTGAATACAAACTGTTTATGTTTCTGCTTCATATTTGTTCATTTTCCGGCGGCACAGTGGTGGAGTGGTTAAAGACGCTGCACCATTGCGCCCCCGGGGTCATGGTGCATTGTAATGGCGCTGTGGTCTCAATCACAATGTCTGCGGTGTCGCAAGTTCTCCTCCCCTCATCAGCAGTTCTATCCGTGATGTCTGCACCCGATCTCTTCAGCCCTAAATCGTGAACTGGGATGAAGAGTCGGGGGGGAGACATTGCAGAAAACGGTATGCGAACCGACGGCACTTCTCGGCCTGTGGTCTGGGGAACACGCTGTCTAACCACTCTGCCACCGTGCCCCCCCCCCATCCCCCTGCAACTCTCCAAGTACATTTTTTTACACAATTACCGGGCGGTACTGGGTACACGAAGAGAGCCAGAGCATGTTAGAATAGTTGTCATTGAGCTATGAAATATTTCCATTTGTTGTCAGTGTGAAGATGTATGTGTCAGAAAGAAAGTGAGCACAAGAGGGAGATAAGCGTTTATTTATATTATTCCATGATTGTGTGTGTGTGTGTGTGTGTGTGAAAGAGTGTAATTCTGCTGAGAACATATAAACAGTGTTGAGAGCAGCGACAGGAGGCTGGGCAGCAATCGATAGCCATCACACAGCTTCTCTCCTGCAGCCTGACGCAACCACTCAATAACACACGCTGATGGTCCCGACCTCCACTTTCCCTGCTTGATCAACGCTAAATTATCTTGGAACACACACACACAAAGTTTGGCTGTGGAATTATCTGGGGGTGTACCTCAGTTGCACCCTACGTCCTGCCTGACGAAAATCCCATTGTTGCTGGTTTCTATTTATTTTATTTTCAAAAGAAAGCGGAGTCACATCGAGTGGTACCCGAAGTGCATCGTCGGTCAGCGCCGTCGTGGGGGTGGTTTTGGATTCACAGTTACTATTTGTGGTGGTTCTGAGCTCAAACCAGCAGTTGTAATAAACACATTTTCTGATGATGAAATTGGTTAGCACTCAAGTCTTTATTTTAACTCTGGTTGTCTCATACTTGGTCATTGTCACGATTCAAACCACCTACCTACCGTCACGGACGGTTGCGTGGCAGTGGTCATGCTATGGTTACACGGTTCTGTTCCATCCATCTTTATCCAAGCTTTCAATTGCAAAGGCTTGTTGCAGTGTGTACCTCAACCTTCTTTTCAGAACAAGCACACGGCCCGAAACGGACAGGGAAACCCCACTGCTGCCTGAAATCCTTGATGAGCTGGCGTCCAAGATAAACAAGATAGCCTTCTGTAAATTAAACGTCAACAGAAACGCCGTCTGGGAATATGCCATCAGGAGTTTCTCAAGGAGCACCTCGAGTGTCCCTTAAAGAAATGAAAGTCAAGTTCACCGATGGAGCAGGGGCTAAGATAGAGGAGGGTGTGGACGTAGGTGGACTCAGGAGGGAGTTCTCCTAAGAACAACAAACAGGAGGTATCCTGTGTACAATCAAGAAGCCAAAATGAGAGACGAGTATTTTGCAGTTGGCCGCATGATTGCGGTCAGCTGCGTCCATGGTCGTCCTGCGCCCCTGCTTCCTGCTGCCGGACCTGGTCCTTGCGGGTACAACACAACGCAATCTGACCAAGACACCCCCATCCCTAATTTCAACCCTGTTGCTGTTATTCTCTCACTAAGTGTTATCTAGCTGTCGCTAGAACCCCGCTCAGTAAGTCTGACCACAACACTATTTTCCCACTGTAGATACATTAATATGATTTTATCATTTAGCCCTGGAATTTCTCCACAGCTGAATACATTGTGGTAACGATCGACAAATGCTGCCCCAGCTAACATGAGAGCCCATGCAGGTGAGACTGCATGGGCTAATGACTTAATAATGAATATATATTAATATTTAGCAAAGTCAAGTGTAACGTTTACAACCCTGTTCAACTGGTACTACTGTTGCATGTCTCTTTTTTTCCAGGGCTTTGAACTGATATTTTTTCCCAATCGGTTTGTTATGAACCGACGTTACAATTGACGTTCCCAAACCAGTTAGAACAAAAAAATATTGTTCCCTGAACGGTTAATTTTGTTCCTGTCAGCTGAAACATGGTGGGAGACTAGTGGAACAGCACCGATGGGACAAACCACACCGTGTTTCAACAAAAACTTTGAGGAACAAAATAAAACGGTTACCATTGTTTTAAAATAAGTGTCCAGAACTTAAAAAATAATGACGTTTCCGGTTTTGTTCCCTGAAAAAAACAAAAAACAAAAAGTTCCTGGTTTTCGTTCCTTGAACAGTTCAAAGCCCTGCTCTTTTCCTATCTTGCCTCTTGTCTCTCATCCTTTTTTCTTCCCCATCACTCTCTGTTGTTTTATGCATCCATCTTTCTCTCTCTGTTTGTGTTGTATATTCTCTGTCTAATGCGGGAATAAACTTCCAGGGATGTATGAATTATTGATGACGCCACAGGGTGTTACACACGGCAGCGGCAGGCAGCCATTCGTCAGACCCCCGGGCAAGACGGCGGCTGCCAGGGCCAGCCAATAGCGCCACAGAGCCACGCGTCGTTACTCAAACGGGCCGCGAACATGTCAGCAGGAGCCAAGAATTGACTCGCTGATTGCCGATGCTGTGTTCCCACTGATGCATTTTTTTTGGTGCCTTTTTAACAAAACCGCAAGGTTTAGTAGATTTGTTGAACGTGTGGTATACTTCCAGCTAGGAGATCACTGGCACTCAGTTCAAGCTTCATATTTTAAAGCGCCAAAGCCGCCACCACTTTCTTAGACGGCTCCGGTCCTTGTCTGTACGACCTTACTAAAGAATCTTTTATGAATTTGTATTTGCCAGGTCCATGTTTGCCGTCATCGGGTGCATGGCTGCGTTCCGACGGCTCCACTTTCCCACATGAGTTTCGGCGTATCATTTTCCGTGATGTAAAGTGTGAATCCCCAAAAAAAATGATCCGCTTATTTTGTTAGGTTCCCTCAAACCGTAACCATAGCCCTAACCTTAATGCCCTAACCAACGCTAACAAAATAATCTGATAGTTTTTGGTTAACGGAACGCAGAGACGCTGAAACTGCGGGTGCCCCCGCTGTCGCTTGCTGTGGTAGCAGGCTCAGAGCTGTTGACAAACTTAACAAGATAGAAGAAAGCGAGAGACATTGTGGGTGAGGAACTGGACACCCTGACTGCTGTGTCTGAGAGAAGGATGCTCTCCAGGCTTAAAGCAATCATTGAAAATGCTACACACCCTCTTCACTCACTCAACTCACTCCTAGAGGAGATCAGGACAGGAAATCATTCCTGCCAACAGCTTATCAGACTTTATGATGCTCCAATATACCTGTGAACGACTGGCAAACAGATATAAAGGGATCTCCAATGAGATATCTACTGGTCTGTTGTGTACTACCATTCCTACTGACTGTGAGCTGAGACTGCTGAATGAAAAGAATTGTGATCAATGAGGTATTCTGATTTGTCATCTGATTCAGTTATTGATAATATAATTTTCTATCTGATCTGCTATTTTCAAATCTTTTGTTTTAATTGAAATGCATTTTCCCTCCACAGCTACTGATGAGGATTAACTAAAATGAGAAATGTGTACATTGAAAGAAATATTAATTTGTAGTCTGAACGTGAAACATTCTGGGTGACTAATTTTTCTTTTCATAAAACTGCTGAGACGGACAGCAAGCACAAAACACACACTGACTGGCCCCTGCCTCGGGAGACGTGGGTTGGGTGGTTTATTGTCTTCATTATAAAGCTTGTCAGAAGTTTTCCCTTCAGAGGTTTGCACGCTCTTCTCAGATCAGTGAATGTTATGCATCGCTTTTTAAGACGCTTCAGATAACCCAGACCGTTTTTATTGAGATTGAGCCATCATGTGACGTGTGTTGGCGTCCACTATACCCAGGATTGTCTAACAGTGTGGACCAACTGGGCATTTGCCCGGGAGACCGTCAGGGCGTTTGTGTGTGTCTGTGTATGAGAAAGGCAGGGAAATTCTGGAAGCATACTGCCTTCAACTGCAGAGTAGCTGACATCAGGCATGGGCAGCCAAGCCCATTAGTCGCACCCGTTTGAGTGTGATTAAATAACATTGTTTTTCCCGCTATCAAGTGTGTTTGATTGTGGGAGCATTGGAGCGTGTCTGTTCATCTGTTCATTAAAACAGCAGGCGGCAGCAATTTTTCTCTTCTCATTTTCCCTCCATGTAACTAAGTCGGAGCAATCTGTTGACGGGACTGCGGTTGGTTTCTAACAAACTTGTACAGCTTTTAATGCTGAGTAAAACACGCTAATTCTGTGTTAGTGAATTTGTAGACGCGTAAAAATCAATTAGGAAGCATCGGTGGAGAGCTAATGGTTAGCACTCACTCGTTTTTTTCCCAGCAGGCATGAGGGCCTGTCGAATGTTTTTCAAGCATTGTGTTGCGAGACACTAAACAAAACAGCACAATACTGTTTCTTTCTGGACATCCTACTTGGCCACCAACAACCAAGACATAATGGGTAAATAAGGCCTACATACCAGAACGTGCTAGAGATTTGCTTCTGTTTTCTTATCATATCGTCAACTTGACATCCAGTACCTGGTTCTAGGGGGGGCAGATACTCCTATTTGGATCCCTTAAGTTCACTGACTTCATTGCTAGGCTGTGTAAACACACAAAGCTGGAATTTCAAATGTATGGAATTTCACAGCCACAAAACTAAGTCAACTTTGAAGGTCTACTGACTACTCCATTCCAACACATTTTGGAATGGCAACCTGTCTGAATACTGAACCCAATGAGTGTGTAATTGGGCCAGTTTAATTAATCTCCCTGTGCATGTTCTGTGCCCCTGCTCGCTACGTTCGAGTCCAATCTTTCCTTCATCACGGTGTGGTTTGGTTCAGTTACACGTCTGCATCCCGAGGCCTCTGCACTCAGAAATGAATTTTGACGTTTTCTTAGGGTCCCTCCAAAACCCTAACCATAGCCTTAACCCCTAACAGTAACAAAATTAGTGGATAGTTTTTGTGATTCAAACTTTATCGGAACGGTGCGTGCCCCCGCACTCATTTTGTCCAATAGACTCTAGAGTTTACCCACGAAATACAGGGGGCTGGCATTGTGTCCCGTCGGGATGAAACACACTTCCGGTGCCCTATTGTTGCCTATGCCAACTCTGGTACTGGACCGAAGTCCGACCACCCAAAACACAAATTATGATTACCCGCCAATCCAAAAAAAGTCCAAATCCAAACATTTTTGTTGACAGCCTATGACACAAGAAGGTAATCATTCAAGATTGTAATCTAACGTAATCCTATTACATTTTAATCAAATTCCTGAATCTTGCTTTTTTGCAATGCTTCTTCATAACTATGGCCATGAACAACACGGCCAGAATGTGTTTATTGCTCTGCCTCAGAGATTGTGCAGTCATGCAGAGTGGCGTCATTTGTGATATTATTTAACTCTCCGCCAGATGTTGTCAAACAACGTCAAGCTAAGCGTTCTGATAATCTTTTTATGAGGACAGCTTGTCAGCGGCGCCCCAGTAGGTACACAGAGGGCAATGAAACGTGGCGTGGCCGGCGGGCAAACATATGCTGTGTACTGCAGGCAGACGCCTCTAATTGATGGGGAAGCGCTAAGGATGTGGATAATTGCGCTTATTGTGTCACCGTGCCGTTATGTTTGTGTATCTCGTTGTTTACTAGGTCTACGATATCGCTGATCGATCCATCCATGCCCAAAGTCAAATTGGACAAATTTAGTTGTTTCAGCAAGAGAAATTACGGAACAATTATACAGAAAATCACCAACAACAACAAAGTGGACGTTTCGGATGCTTAATGTGCATTTATAGTGTGACAGGCCATTTCTTCTTCCTTTATAGGGCCCATTGTCTGGATTAGCAACTAATAGACCCCCCCATGCCAGCAAGGAACAAAAGAAGATTGTTGGAAACGAGAATGTATTGAGTGCGGATGCTGGACTGGACTGGGCTAGACAGAACTGGCGGGGGAGGACAGGAGTAGCATGTCGAGACGTCGTGGAACTGAGGAGGAACAGAAGCCTAAATGAGAAACCACCAACATCCAGTTCACGGGAGAGGCAGGACTAAGCCGCAGCATACTGACCAAATAATAATAGAACGACTGCTTCAGTCGGTTACAGTACTGCCGATAGGCACATTGAAGTGGGTCCAGTTTTCTGTTTCTGTTTTATGTCAAAAAAATAATAATAATCTTGGTTTAAAATGAAAAACAATGCTGGAGAAAAACTAAATCTGAACTAAAACTATTAACAAGTATTCTAGATTGCAAACTAAGTATAGCGAGCCACACCATACTTTACATTGGGAAGAAGGGTTGAAGATCTGGCCCGGTGTGCTGTGTGGGCCTAACTAGTCTGCTACTTGATTGGCTGAGTGGCTCCACCTGTGGGCCATCAGCCTGCCCAGGTGCCTGACGGAGATAAAGGTGGAGAGAGGGGGAACATGGAGAACGAGAGAGAGCTTCTGCTGCTGCCGCCTGCTGGTGGAGGCCGATAGTGATGGGAACTTTGAGACAATGCATCGGAGCATGCGAGGAGCAAGATGGGCGTGTCCGCTGAAGCCTCGGCGTGTGTTTATGACGTGGAAAACACCAGCACCCCCAGCAGCAGCCTCAATGGAGGATGACGGCATCTACTGGACCACCATGTGGGGGAGCAAGGCACAAATGCCACAGCAGAGGTAAATACTAAGATTGAATGAATGATTGTCATGTATTAATACAATTTGAAGTTGAAATTGAGTTCCAAGTTAGCAATTGTGTTTTTAGTGTTGAATTGCAGGCTTGTAGTTTCATGTTTTTGTTCGCAAGGAGCCAGGCACGCCCTCCTTCCTTGTTGAGAAAAGAAAAATGAAACTGCAAAACCGCAATACAACACAATGGAGGAAAGAAACACATTTTTTAAATTTGGAAACCCGTGCAGCCTAGTAAATACCCATTTTTGTACGGTTATCATCATGTTCTGCACTGCAAAAACCTCAACTGATTTTGTTTAACACTTGAAAGATGGCAATCTTCCCAGGATGGAGAATTCCCCCCTCTACTGGAAGCGAGGGGTTTTTGGGTGTGCATGTTGGTAACTGTTGGATATATTCTATATCCACGGTTTATCAGCATTAGGCAAATCGTAGTTTGAGAAATGACACTGTATAGACCACAGAGCTAATGCAACTCGAGTCAGTGAATGAACCATCAGTTGGCAGTGTCAAATCTGAGCTCCTGAAAGTGGGAGCCCGTTTTTATTAACAACCCAGACAAAGGAGATACACACATTTTAACACACACACTCTTGGACCCACAGATCACCAACATTCATTTCCTGCAGACACCTTATCAGGTCATAAACTTTGACCTGTGCTGCCACACACAGAGTCATAAATTTATGTTGAACTTTTACTGACCTACCACTGAACCATCAGCAAGACAGACAGAGAAGTTCTCTAAACGATAATTAACTTATTTCTATCAGTAACCTATTGAAAAAACTTAGGCCCAAACTAGGTTTCTTCTTCCGTCTAAAATGCTTCCCTTCTGAAACAAGAAACATTTTTATCTGTACGAGACTACGGGGATGTAATTTATATGCATGCTTCATCCTGTTTACTTAAACTGGACTCTGCATGCCATGCTTCATAACGGGTGCTGCTTCTACTACCCACCACTGTGATATCTATGACTCTCTAGGATGGCTGATGACAAAGAAGAAAATTGCACATGAATACTTTTACTCTGAAAGCCTTTTTAGGAAAGCTGCCAGGCTATATCTCCAGACTTTTTACACCTGCCCTTTTCACACCAGACGAGCAACAAATATGTTTATTTTAAATATGCCTTTTATGAAGACTGAACATGGAAAAACATGCTCCGTTTTTATGGAATAGTCTGCAGCAGAATTTAAACCTGGAAGCACTCCCAAAGCACGCCTTTGTTGACGTATTCAAAATAAACAATAAACTAAACGAGGAGTTAAATCGCTATGTTCCGAAATATAGGGCAGAATTTCAGATTATAGGGATTTCGAAAGATGGTGATTTTGGAAGATAGGGCGGTGGCCAGCACAGAAGTGATCCCAAGTGACTGGGTGGTGGGATAACGAGCAGAGTCTCTGTGTACACCAATAGCACCCTATTAAGATTGGCTGGCAGATAGTCCCTGGCCTCTCTCTACCTTCATGGTGTTGTGTGTGGGACCTGTGTCTGAGAGAGAATCACATTAAACAGGATTGTTTGTGTGTTTATGTTTGTATCTGTCGCCGAAGATTCTGACAAATTGACAAAGTGCAAGTGCAGTGTTGTTTGCCTTCGCCTGTGTGTATGTGTTGTACAAAATTAGTTACTCCAGCTTTGTACACAGATTTGCAAAGCAGATCCCAATTAGCAAAGCCCCTCAGTTAACACCTGTCCACAGAATCTAGTTGGAAGCAAAACCTGGCAGGACATTTAGTTTCGGGTGTACTTTTACTTGTATTTCATACAATTTCGCGAGCCGGGCTTCGCTCTTTATTGTGAATGCATGCTATTCAGAAATAGGAAACGTATTTTCCAACTTTGTACTTTGTTATTGGCTACTAGTATTAGTTATTTGTTTGTCTGTTTTTAAACCGTTTCAATACAGCGTATACATTTGCAGGGGGCAGTCACCGTTCCAAATCCCAAAAACGATGTGCTTATTTTGTTACGGTTTTGGAGGGACACTAACAAAATAAGCGGATCATTTTTTGGATTCACACTTTACATCACTGCAAAAGATACGCCAAAATTCATTTCGGAATGCAGGCGTGTAACCATATTCGCATCCATCTCTATTGGCATAGAGTTGGGTGAAGGATATTTTTCCTCTTCCATTATCCATCAAAGTAAGAAATCCTGTCATTTGGCTCATATGATCCACACAGGGACACCTCCGTCCACACGCTGGCAGACGTGCGTATATAATTTCCTTCCTGGAATGCATCGCGTCTCCCCTGGGGCATCTCCTTACACTCCAGCTGTGTTATCCATTTACACCATCTACATGAGCCCAGACCTACACAGTCTGCTGCTCTTCACTCGATTACACCTCACGATAAATCATAAAGCATCCAGAAAAGTCTAAGAGGAGATGTGTGTGTGTAACATTTGAGCCACCGTTGGTGTGATGTCAAGATTATGCGAGATGCATCACATGACTCTCCCCTTTTCAGAAAATATACAACATGTTTTCAGAGTACAGGGAATGAAGACCCCGCGTTGACAAAGAATGGTGATTGTTGTTAGGCGTCCAGGTGGCCAAAACACCCCAAATTGATCTTTTCCAGATGCCTCGAGAGAAAACTTTTATGAGTCGGAGAACATGGACATTGTCAGCTGACGACTGCAAATGTACTAGGATAGATGTACGATGTACTGATGCATGAGAATACACCAGTAGAGAAAGACTCATTTGAACTGTCTGTCATTATTTAAAAAGTTGAATAAAGGTCCATCGAACAGTGATGTCGAGAGACCGCTGTGTTCACAACAAATTCACTGAGAAGCTACTCGGCGGCAGTGCAGACCTCACATTAGAGAAAGGCATTGACATGTGTGGTTTGGTTACAAACCGCTAGTCCCTGGTCACACACAAAGCTACTTTTCTTTGGACGGTAAAAAAAGAAGAAATAAGCATGCAACTTTTGGTCTAGTTGAGCAGCTCAGCCATTTTAAGTTGGGCGTGAATTCCCTGCAAAACATTGATCAAGTTGCATTAAACTCCACTCCGCTGAGGGAAAGGGAGCACTTTTTCTTCCTGAGGGAAACCATCGCTCCACAGACCACACCGGACATACCCACATGCGTAGGCACACACACACTCACACACACACACCCACACACACATTCCTCCCAACGACTGTGGAGGGATGCTCTTGCTATCAGGGAATAATGAGGCGTGTGTTGGCCATTAGTGAGTGCCAGTGTTGGGGTGCAGGAGACGGGATGGGAGGGTTGTGTGAGGAAACGGTACCACGATCTGGAGACGGGGCTTGTGGTGGTGGTGGTACTGTCAGCATGATGGATACAGCAGCTACTCCCTACACCACCCACAGCAAAAGAAAATACTTTTTTTTTTAAAAATGTTTTACCGAAATCATCTATGTGACACAGGCCCACAACCTATCCTGAAGACCAGTCTTCTTTGGACCTTTTGATCTTCTTAATCGCCGTCCACATTGTTTTGGATGTTCTGTCAAAATTTCAAAAGACCACAGGACTCAAGACTCCAGTCCAATATAATGTAAGTCCAATATGAAGTTGAATTTTCAAGGCAATACAATGTTTACAGAATTGAATGTGAATTTAGCCCAACACTAAGAATGTCATGTTGAGCTAAATTCACTGTTATGAGTCACCGGGACCAGGTGTCCAACCGATGCGCATCGTCCGCGGACCGCCCAACAGCGCCTCATGAGGAGGGATCGTCCACGAGAGACCCAGCGCTCCCAGCTGCAGCTCGTCAGCACTCGACAGTCCGCCTCCTCTTGAGACAGCGTCCGACGCCGGAAGTGAGCCAGCCTGACTAAGCACGTCACATTATGATTCAATACCTTGATGAAGTTTCCATGGATTACTGTACTGGCTTTGGAGTTTAACTCATTGTGGGTGCTGTCTGTCCTGCATACAGCCTGACCTCCAGGACTCCCACCACAACCTGATTCCGCCCCGGTCGACCCCAAGTCAGCCGACCCCAAGTCAGAACGAGTCCCGCGTTCGAGGACGAGTCAGTGGACTTAATTTAGATAGTGTTGTTACTGTGTATCCACGGCCCCTAAAGGGTCATTCATGATAGGAGATATATTATTATTTTCTGGTCACGATAAAGGGTTTCTAAAGCCTCATATTGGAAATACATTATATTGGACAGGATTCTGAGTGCGTCAAACGGCTATATTCCACCCGGGTAACCCGACATCGGAAAAACGGGGTGTCGGAATATCACGCCGTCCCCGTTCCAGGCGCACCGTGCAGAATTACTGCTAAGCCCAGCATCGTATACTCAGAATTCACACGAGATCAAAAGGGACTGATGCTCTCACACCAGAACCATAGCTCAAAAAGTCTGGATTTTTCAGCTATGGTTCTGGTGTGACAGCCATCAGTCAACAAATAAAATAACAAACATCAAACAAACATCAAACATGAAGTTAACTGCCCAAAGCTCTTAGATACAGATCAGTCCATAGCTATTTCTGGTGGAATAAAGAATTAATGCCCATAAAGTCTCTGTACAGGATAGTTAAAGAGAGTAGCAGACACTGCAGGCACGTAGGAGGTGGAATTGAGTCTGCTATCCAGTAGTCCATTAAACACTTGAACAATATGAAACTCAACCATCCATCACCTCCAAGGCTCAATGACCTGGGTAGGTTGTTTTGCCCTCATTTTTTAGAGTGTAGTGGAGTGACGTCCCATCTGCCAAGTTATGGGTCTTGGGGGTTATCCCCTAATCCTAACCCGTAACCGACCCCTAAACGACCCATCTCTCCTCTCAAAATAGCGAATTACTGGCGATTCCGGAAGATAGGGATTTCAGAACATAGGTTGCTCACCCACTGCATTGCCGGCGCTGATGGTGTCGTTTGTGCAAGATCTGCTTGCAACAGGTACATGATTAGTCAAAGTCACACAGATTTGATTTTTTGCACAAATATTTTATTTTCCAGCAGCAAACTGTAATTAGAGTCAGTAACATAATCCCCTTATGATAAATGTAGCAATTCTGCACCGCTTGGTAGCAAAATACACATCTTAAATGACATCTTAAAACTGCATTTGAATAAAGGCACTTTGTTCAACACTGGCAAACAACCGTTCAACGGATGCGAACAAGTCCTGTATACGACTCAACCATTGCATTTGTGCTTTAATTCCTTCTGAGGGCCTACTACAGTGAATACGAGCACAACGGAGGCTTGCGGCTCATCTCTAGCCAAACAAGGCTTCCCGCTGGCAGACAGAAAGCAGCCGTCATCCGAGGCTGTCACCTTGGCGCCTCGGCTCCTTTGAACGTCAGCCATTGTACGCATCGTGTCTCGTGGCCTCCCGCGGGG
>OMKY01209537.1:0-12672 GCA_900302395.1 Bregmaceros cantori | reverse complement strand
AATTAAAAGTCAAAAGTATTCATCCAAATAGTTACTCAAGTAAAAGTAAAAAAGTACTCCACAAAAAAGTTACTTAAGTAGCAAAAGTACTGAGTAACTTTCAGTAAAAAAAAAATCTCTTTTCAAAATGTAATTCAATGCCTCTTCTTGATTTACAATCCCAGGAAATCACCCCGCTTTTCATATCCTCCTGGAAGGAGAGATATTAGAGAGAGAAGAGAAACCAAGAAAGAGAGCGAGAGAGAAAGAGACAGAGAGAGAGATAGATCGAGAGATATGACGCCAACATATGTGCCGACAGTTCCCAACGGGTGTCGCTAAAGGCAGAGTTAATGTAACGAGTACTTTTTACTGACATCTCAGTAAAACGTTGTTTTTTTTTCACCTCAAATTTACTCAAGTAAACGTAGAAAGTAACTTGTGAAAAATGTACTCCAAAAGTAAAAAAGTACACCAAAAAAATTGTAACAGAGTAAATGTAATGCGTTACTGCCCATCTCTGGGCAGGATTTTGAATGGGATACATTTGGGAATCCAGGGGTTAAGGGGAAATCCAGGCTGGGAGTGAATGTGTTAAGTGAAGCATGGAACCAGAAACAATGTATTTTCTAATCTGCTCTGCCTACCTCTGTACAGCTGCTCAGGTGAAGCCAGTGTGGCGTCCTGCTGTTCACAAGCCTCCTTGGCCTCCTGGAAGCTATATTTATAGCGCCCCCCGTGGCTCTGATATGGGAACACCACCCCTGGCGGAAAGAAGGACATAAACCATCAACACTGTCCCTGTAGCAGACTGTGAACGGGTGCACGCCTGCGTTCCGACATGAGTTTCGGTGTATCATTTGCCGTGATGTAAAGTGCAAATCCAAATGAACGATCTTCTTATCTTGTTAGGGTCCCTCCAAAACCCTAACCCTAGCCCTAACCCTAATCTTAATCCTAACCATAGTCCTAACCCTAATCCCTAATCTCAATCCTAACCCATAGCCCTAACCCTAATCCCTAATCTTAACCCTAACCATAGCCCTAATCCCTAATCTTAATCCTAACCATAGTCTTAACCCTAATCCCTAATCTTAATCCTAACCATAGTCCTAACCCTAATCCCTAATATTAATCCTAACCATAGTCCTAACCATAATCCCTAATCTTAATCCTAACCATAGCCCTAACCCGTACGCACATACGTTGAAACTGTGGGTTCCCCACACTGTGAACATGGGTCACTCTTCTAAATATCTGTAAAAACAATGGAGGAGCCTGGAGCCGGTGGAGTTTAGGTGTCCCACATTAGGCAGTGGCCCACGTTACGGCAATCCACCCTATTATTATTTTAGCTACTACCCCAGCAGACTGCAGCATTACACCACTGCAGATGTCTCTGTTAGAGGTTAGTGTTGTAGTGGGTCTCAGTGGCGCAACCTGGTGCGACCCTAACCTCTAACCTAGCCCCTAACCTCTAACCTAGCCCCTAACCTCTAACCTAACCCCTAACCTCTAACCTCTAACCTAACCCCTAACCTCTAACCTAACCTTAACCTGGCCCTAACAAAATATTCAATCGGAACGCCGAAACTGTGGGTGCCCCCCTTCCCATAATACCAAACACGGTTTACAGAATTACTGACAACATGATTTCACAACTTGATATGTTTTTTTTAAATAAAATAATTATTTTTCTCCAAAACATTCTTTTTTTATTCATATGTTCATGTATGTATTTATTTTTTACTATGTTAGGGTTAGGCTTAGGGTTAACCCGTAATGGCCTGGTGACTAAACGGCTCATATCCGACAGTAGCTAGTAGCTGAGACGCCCTAACTGACAGGTTTGGTATTAATTCAGTTACTCTGGTGAACCAAAACAGCCCGATGGACGATGGGACAGGACTGGGCTTTGTCTCAGTTTCTTGATCTCTCTCTGGCTCTAGTCAGGAAGTGAAGTGGGCAATTATGATACTATTATTATGATATGGAATTATGATACCGACAGACTCTATGGGTAGAGGAAAGCTCCCCCCCTCTGGCCCACGTCACAGACACAAACAGCTGTCGGCCTTAAGAAGTGCTGACAGTAGCCTGGGGTTGCCTTAAATAACACCACAGGCAGACACATACCTTATCTGTGACAGAAGCGTGTCTTGGTTGTGTTTAAAATCGTAGTCAGTCAGTGCTTTAGTTAAGATTGTCAGAGTGTGCAGCATGTGACTCACTTCTCAATAAAGCTTCACCTCTGACTCTACACGACACCTGGTCCGAGCCTGCTGTTTTCCCACTACAGAAGCTTGTCCCTTTTGCTGGGTACACCGGGTGGGAATCTTACAATGAATCAATTGACATTTTCATTTCAATGTCTCAGCAAAATTATTAAATGTTGATGTGAAATCCATCAACCCTGAAGCCCTAGTTTGTGGGGAAACGCTGACTGAAACATGCACACCTTCGATCCGCAACGTGACGAACACGCTCTCGTCCTCGATGCCGCTGATCAGCTCGCAGCGGTAGCGCCCGCCGTCCAGCAGCTCCAGGCGGTGGACGTGCAGCGAGGCGTCCATAGCGTGGGCATTGCGTAGCGAGACACGAGGACCCAGCGCGCCGTAGCGCTTGAATTGGAAGCCGTTGGAGATAAGTGCAATGTTCTCGGGACCGGGGTTCTCTGGTTCCATCTTGGTCCACTTAACCTTGTAGTTCAAATAGCACAAAACCATTAATTACATGTAAAAAGTAATCACTACTCTTCAAGTAACTAAGTTAGATTATTGACTAGATTATTGAGAACAAGTAACTTAATAATTACTTTCTGTGACTTTTCATTCATTCCCGGCGGTGCCCAACATTTTTTAGTCACTTTTGTCATGGACGAGCGGCACCCAGGCGCCAGGTTCGTTCGTGGATCGCACGAACACAGGTGCAGCACGTCACACTCAGCACCGGAGCGGCTCCATGATAGGCTGCTCTCCCCTTCATAAGCGGGCCTCGGGCACTGAGTCAACGCAACGTCCTGATCTTCACTCGGTGAGAACCGAGGGAGCAGCTTATGATTTAGTATAGTCAGATCTCTCTCTCTCCCTCTACACTCCTCTTAGCTCTCAGTCTAGTTAGTACTAGTCTCCTAGCATAGCAGTCATCGGGGTAACCGGAGCTTCCTCTTCACTGCTGCAGAAACCTTCCTCTCCGCTTCCGCCTCTGGATCCGGCTCACCGGTCCCGGACCAGACCTCGGAGATGAGTACCTTTACTAAGACATTTCTAGTTCGTCACGGACACTGACTCTCCGTGTTGTGAGACTCATATTGCCTGCGTGCAATCGTTATTGTTTTCATTTGCACTTCGTGTGCTACAAATGTTTTGTGTTTGATTACCTGTGTTGCAGTATACGGATGACGGCGGGGTCGCCATTTAGTCATCCAACCTTTCACGGTATTCCTGACTGAGTCCTTAATTCTTTATTATCTCTCTCTGTACGAATCAACTTTCCTTGTACGAGTGTTAAAATGTCACCAACTGTTATGATCCTGACAGTAAATATTTAGTGTGTAAGGTAGTGCATGTTGGTGACTTGTCCATGTGTAAACAAACCAGCAGGGGGAGGATCAGTCACACACTGGAAGCAGCAATTCCAATTGCCTGCCTAGTTTAAGACTGTTTAAGGATGAGAGTTCACAGACCATGTAAATAAGTGGAACGGAGGCCCACGTCTCAATTCCAACAAGGGCTGCCTTAACAGGGCACTAATTGGATCGCCTGAATTTGGTCCACGCCGGATCGTCTAGTCGCATGCCAGCGAACTAACGCCAGGAATGTAGTATTGACTCAGCTAAATTCAGGGAAGAACATTTGTCAGTATTCTGTGCAATTTTCCTCTGAACTGTCGCACCAACCACAGGGTCTGCGGAAAGCGCCGAGGTACATTCCATGTTCTCAGTTTGTTTGTGAAGCGACCTTGAATTTCCTGATATTTTATTGATATTCCTGAAACGTGGAGCGCCATCAGTTTCAAGATAGCTGAATTAAAAATTACCAAATTCTATTTTGTTCCGTAACTTCTGACCGGGTAGATGGATTTGCACCAATTATTTTTTTTTAGCTTTATTTTCGGGGACACATATTTAGCAGTCAGGACGACAGCATAGGCCTAGTTATTATTATTGTTATTATTATTATTATTAATGTTAATATTACCATTATTATTGTCATTAGTATTATTGTTCTTCTTCTTGTTATCATTATTATTATTATCATTACATATTTTTGTTCTAACTTTATGTAAATTGTAATGGCAGCTCCACACCTACAATAACAAAATGTAATCAATTTCATGAGAGTCACACAAAAGCAGTGATCCAGTGCCTACCTTGAAGTGGCTGGGCTTGGTTTGTAGGATGCAGGGTAACGATGCATTCTCTCCACGCCGAGCCACGACCTCAGCAAAGATGGGCGGTTCGATGAGGTATTTGAGCTTCTTCTGGTCTGCAAGCACAATCACATGTTGTAGGAGTTTCAGGAAAGTATTGGTGAACTGGATCTACACCGACATGTGTAAGAAGAGGTTACTTTCAGATTACTTAAAAATATATATTTTTAAAATTGTTTCTGTGCAGCTATTCTCTGCTTGTAACATAACCTGAAACAGCCTGAATAAAATAAATTAAAACCATAATTTAAAAATTATTTTGTGTATTATTATTATTATTATTATTATAAATTAATAATTATATATAATTATTATAAATGCATTATAATCCAAAAGTTATTCCCTGTTCAATTACTTTTGGATTACTTCAACCAATCTTAATCAAATCATAGTGCAAATAATTGAATGTGCGTTGTTTGTTTTAAATGTATTTAATTCAAGGTAGTTTAAGACTTTATTATGAGTATAACAAGAGTAGTATATCGTATAGCAAGGATAGCTCGTAGTAAATCATTTGCTAGTTTTTTTAAGTAATCCAAATGTAACTCCTTCACCCTTCACTGTACTATCTACTCAAACCATGGGAGATAGTACCCTTCTCATTGCTGGTCATACAAACTTGTTTGAGATTGTTGTATATTGGCTGTGTTATTTTTCGGTGCAGTAACGCTGGGGGCGCACATTCAGGTACAGGTGTATTACGTGGTTCCAAAGTACCAATAAAGCAGTCCACGAGTAAACTTCCACATCGCGTGTCGGCTCTGTTATTCACGAACTGATTCTGAAGTGTATCTTTGTATGCTATGTGCAATCGCACATCGGCTGCATACATAATACGTGGCAAATTAACACAGAGGTCAGGGGGTAATTGTGAATTACCAGAAGTCCCCACGTAATTCAATGGCAGCGCGAATTGGGCTTTAGTCTCACAGCACACGCAGCTTATTAACTATGTTCGTACTGTCTGACATGTTTACATAAAATTATATTAGTTTCCTTTTCAAGACAGATAAAGGTTTTTAGATACCTCGACAGTTTCGGCTGCAGCATCGCATTTAAAAACCTTTATGTCTTGAATAGGAAACTAATATAATTTTAAGCACACGCAGCTGAACGTAGCTTCTGGTGCCATTTATTCTGCTGTGTCTCCAGTTATTATTCAGTAGAAGCACAAACCTACCACATTATTTAAAAATGGTGGTGGTAACTTGCGCTGTACTATTCCCAAATGTTCTAGAATGGATCTCGGCCCCACAAACTCATTATTCAATAATGTGCCCAACCCTTTCCATTTACTCACTTTTGACGAACGTTCTTGTGGAAGCAGCCAGCGTATTGGTCCAGAATAACACGTGACCACATTGATGAGTAACTTCAAGACGGATTTTGACTATTTCATCAATATTTATGCAAAGAGGTGAGTGAAGCGGGTTGATAATGTGTAATTGGTCACAGAGCGACCTCCAGTGATTGTATTTTGAACCGGTGTGCATTTTGTGTGAGCAATTCAGCCACTTCGTTCCACTACGATGACTTTACACAGGCAGCTATACAGACACTGGAAGTGCGTTTCACATGGCGGGACAAAATTTCAGCCTCCTGTTTTGGGCGCGTAAATTCTGACGGCCGCTCCCCCACCTCTGACATGCGCTGCCCCAGCTGATCTTGAGCTGGGGGAGCTACTCGTCCCCAGGGCTCCGAACCGGTTCAAGGAACGAGAACGAAAACCAGAAACGAACGGAAATTTATGGAATTTTATGAGGAGCGGAAACGGAAACTAAAAGATTTCTTCAACTGTTCCGGAACAGAAACCGAACATTATTAAATCCACAAAACAGGTTAAAAACGTTTTTTTATGTTCTCCATGTATTTGAACATTTCCTATGTCTGGGAGACTTTCTGGTTGTGCATCCAACATGTCAAAAATAATTTCAAGCCCTGCTCGTCCCCAGTGCTCCGGGACGTCCAGCTTGACAAATTAAGCACTGACAAGCGGTCTCAAGTATGACCTGAGGGACCATATTTTGCGGCACCATCTTAATATGAAAGTTTAATGTTAGTGCGGCCTGCAAGGTTTTATTTTTTTTAAAGCCTGCAGTAAAGCGAAAGGTTGGTGATGAACAGACAATTTTGGCAAAAGTGGGAGACTCGAGAACCTGATGTGGCCCAGGCTCAGCCAGCTACTGCCTCCAGTGGCCCCGAAGGTCATTATATCCCCAAAAGGTGTTAATTAGAGGTGCACCGATCCTCAGATCGGTGATCGGGGGCCGATCAGACTTTTTTCCACGGATCGGGACACGTGATTTTGTCCCGATCAGGATCGGTATATGAGTTGGGGAGCCAAATGACTGGTTACTTACTTTGACTATTATTAAAATTGACAATTGTGCCAAATAGTTTTGCTACTACCAATTTTTGCTGGATCATAATTCTGTATCGGGACTCGGTATCAGGGATCCGGACTTGGTATCGGGACTGGGTACCGGAGATCGGGAATCGGCCGATCGTTAAAATCAAAGGATCCGGATCGGATCGGGAGCAAAAAAAATAGGATCGGTGCACCCCTAGTGTTAATGTTCTAGGGTAGGTTCATGAAGTGATGAGATTTTGGAGGCCAATACTTACAGAATGGACACATTTTTGTTTGGTCCATAACTTCTTACCAGGTGTATGGATTTGCTCCCTGTAGACGCCACAATTCGGTGTGAAAGAAACGCGTTACCTACAGAAAGCATGACTCATGGTTTCAATGATGCTTCTATTGCGTTTCAGGATCGCCAGTCGGCAACGACTGCATACTTCTAATTTGAGTTTGAGACCGCTGATGTTGGCCCAAAGCACCACAGATCATCATCTAAATTTAGAGGATAAACAAGTCCTCAAATCATCAAGACTTGTGTTGATGGACGTGACCGGGCGACTGGGGGATGTTGAGGTTTTCTGTTTATAACACACAGTGACTTGACTTGCATTAATGGACAGTGGGTTGCCTTGTGCGATGGGACTCGGAGGCAAGCCTCAGGTTTGGCAGCAGAGCAGACATGACATATAATTATAATAATTTTCAGTATCCATTGAGCATGACTTCTTTTCATAACAGTGTTTTGTGAACAGTCTTCTCAAAGTGTACAACCCAATAAAAATAGACCCCTTTCAGCTTGTGTTATAGCCTTGAACCTGGCCAATTTCTGCGGTTCATGAATGAGGACCTAGCAAAGATGGTTAATACTGCCCATCTATGGGCACTACAGTGAGCAGGGCTTGAAAACCAAATTATTTTTAAAACGTTCCGCTCCGAACGGTTCAGGCAGGTGTATATTTAATGTTTTTGTTCTTGGAACCGTTCCACCACCAAAATATTGGTCCTGAACCGGTTCGGAACACAAACCTTTCGTTCGTTCTTAAAGTTCCTTATATTGTGCAATGTTAAGTTTAGATATCGTTTTTATACAAAATATTTTTTGTGGCCGTTTAAACTTTATTAACGTCATTACATTCGCTTCATCGTCTGTCCACAAGATGGTGCCCCAGATACATGGGGCTTAACGACGGACAGTGAAATGGACGAAAATAGTCTCCCAGACATCGGATATGTTAAAAAATATAGGGAACGAAAAAAAAAGTTTTTAACCGGTTTTGTGGATTTCATAATGTTCTGTTTCTGTTCCGGAACATTTGAAGAAATGTTTTTTCGTTTCCGTTTCCGCTCCTTGTGAAATTCCGTAAAATTCCGCTCGTTTTCGGTTTCCGTTTTCGTTCCTTGAACCGGTTCGGAGCCCTGACAGTGAGGTACTGTACAGCAGACACAGACGGTGGTAATGTGGAAAAAAACGACGGCTACGGAGAGCTCTCATAATCTCAGATGGGACTGTGTCTAGCCTCTTGAAGCAAGCAACCACGCCATATTATAAAGATGATTCACAATAATTATTGTCATCATTCATCTCTGGTTTTAGCTTACTTCATGAAAGCCCGTTTTCATCAATTTTTTTAATGCCCTCCAAAAAGCTCCAGGTTTTGAACTCAAAATATAGGCTCATTTACCTGAATGAATTGCCAGACATTGGAACAAATGAAATAGTTTAAAACGGTAATAAAAGCAAGTCATACAATACATCTTATGTTTCCAGGATATGCAATGGGTTTTGTTTATTTCATTTTTATTTTGTTTAATTAAGTTAACGACTATCCGAAAGTAAACGCTTCTCAAACCTGACTGTTGATTTCAAATAGCTGTCAATTGGGCTCGTCAAACGGCGCGGCTGATCTGTTTCTTTTCCGGGGCAGCGTGGACGCGGTGCGTGGTCGCCATAGGCAACGCGACACAGCGCGTTTACTATTGGATAGCGGTCTGCCCTCCAGGGCTCTTATTGGTCGAGTGGAAGGTGGTGGGACGTGGTTGTGAAAGGAGCTAAAGCTCTGTGCGCACACAGCGCGTCGAGGCTTTAGAAAAGGACCAGGCTTCATGTGTCATGACGCGCGTCAACCGCGTCCGTGCCGCCCTCAAGGCTTCGGTGCGAGAAGTGGGCGTGATTCGAGGCGGAGCACAGGACGCCTGTTAAGCATTTGGGTATGTGCTTGAAAGGCGTCGATAGCAGAGAAGAGGCGATACAACAGTCAACAAGAAGTGTGTTTTATATAAAACTCGTAGTTTTGCAACGCAAAGCTAAGGGACGAGAGTCGGTCTGACAGCGAAGATGGCGTCGGTGAGGAAGAAAGGCGGTAGTCGCGGGGTCGACAAATGTGTGAACGGGACGCGCTCCTCCGGCAAAGCGAAACGACGCCCCGTAGGTAAGCCCCTGCCGTATTCATGTAAACGTGTGTCAGTTAGTATAACGTAGCAGCCTTCACCGTCCGTTTAGACTACACTTTACTCCAGTCCAGGAAATTGGGGGGGGGCGGAATGCTGCTGCTGCCTGGGGAGGCTATTGGCGGGGTAGTACTTTTAGCTCTGCCCCCCCCCGCCCCCCGATTTGTGTGAACGTATGACAAGTCACCTGGCAGTGGTTCTTGTCTCAATTGTTGCCGAAGTGTCATCTTGGCGTACACAGACACAGTCGCCAATGTCATCCACCCAATCAGTAACTGATCAGTGGGTGACCGGAAATGGAATCCTAGCCAACCGGGGAAACATCAGCTGAGGGGGGGTGTTATCTCAGTTACTTCCACACTGAGCGCCCCTCCTGGTCCAAATCCCTGTTGCGCAACAGACAACGTGCTCTCCAAAAAAAGGTTGAGCCTGTCAAGTTACGAACTGTGAGAAGAGCTCTGGGCCTATGTGATTAAAATGACTGTCATGATTGTCAACTCGCAGGTCGACAATGGCTTATGTATATATATCTTATTACAGCTGTTCATATTTAGGGGTCCGCCAGTGTCATCTAGTTCAGGGGTGTCAAACACATTTACCTTTTTAAAATCCTGGCATACTAACTTCAGAATTAATACCTCAGATTTGTTTCCTTTGTGCCTAATTCCATGATTCGGACGTACACTCCATGTTAGTTCCCTCTTTATTTTTCTGTGTGCCACTTTACAGTTCACGCAATACACTGAAAGGTAACGCAGATATGTGAATGATGAGCCCTTAGACCACAGTATTGGGAAAAGCCAGTTTCTTGCTTTGCCCTGACAGAAGGACACATTTAGAAGAGCAGTTTCCCAAATAATCTCACTGGCCGGTATGCTTGACACCCCTACCTAAGCGGTCGTGATCACCTCATCGCCAGATTTCATTAAGAGTATAATTGTATAAATGTATTTTTGGCGCGTGAAGGCGTCTTATTTTTGGTTTACGGCGTATATGTACTGTATACGTCACTGGTTTGGTCATGTGACAGTGACGTGGGTGTGGACAAACCGGTTCCGCCCCTCCAGAGCTGTCCATATGGCAAACGTCGCCATTCCGTGCAGCATCTTTGCCGAATCTTTGCATCTTGCAAGTTTGGAACCCGTTCTGCCGTTGCCACTTTTCGGACATAGCCTAAAAGTGGCATGGTGAATGGGTCTTATCACGCATCAACTGATTCACTCGACTCGGGAGCTGTGCTATTTAGAATCAGTTGGCTTGGTAAATGGTTGAAAGAAATCTCTGGAATGATAAAGAGTATGCAGGAAACTGATGTTGTGTGTAACCATAACATGTTTTAAATGTTTGGTAAGATAATCAATTGGATAAATATTATCTACCGGTTAAAGGGTTAGACCACTGTAAATTCAAAATTGTAAATGTTCTTTCTTGTCTATAGATTGCTTTTACATTTTCAGTGTTCCAGGCTTGTGCACATGTTAATTTAACAACACGCATACCCGTGCTAATAACGCACGGTTATTACACACATAAGCTGTTAAAACGGACACGCGGTTCACTGAAGAAAGTCGTATGCGTTCAGAAAGGAACTATGCACGAAGAAAGAATTAATTGTTCAGTTGAACCGTCCGTTTTAATAATGCATGTGCATTAGTAAATTATTATTTATTCTTTTGAACAATAACACATGAACAAGTGAGCTTTGCATGACGCATTACAAAATCATGATGATTCATAATAAATAAAAAGATTGAAGAAAACCATCAAAATATTAGCGTATACATTAATTGTTATAAGTGTGTGTGTGTCTACGTAAGTAAGTAAACTGTTGAACATTTGCTTGCTCTCCTGAACCAAAACTGACTGCATTTCAATTTGACAAGATTAATTTCTGTGTCGCTGTGAATATTTTGGGCATTTTCTCAAGGAAAAATGTCCGATTAGTCGATTAATCCTTTCAATAATCTGCAACTAATCCACTTTTGAAATAATTGTTAGTTGCAGCTAGGGCTGTGCAAAAAATGTATTTGAAATCTGATTATTTTGTTCAAAGGATTTTGGAAAAAGTGAAATCGTCAAATCGGATTCCCTTTTTAACAATGATGATAATGATTTTACCAGTCTGTTTTCAAGTTATATGGGTGAATAAAATGTAGATAAATTGATAATTGTAGTAATCCTAAGCCAAAGGGTGTAGTGTCTCTACTAAACTCCAAAAATGGACACCATTTGCAAAGTTTGAAATATGAAACTTCTAGTTTTGATATATTTTGTCTCTTTTTTTTTTTCTTCTTCAAGAAATCGGAAACAAATCGAAACTCGAGATTCCAAAGACACAAATCTGGATTTTATTTTTTAACAAAATCGTACAGCCCCAGTTGCAGCCCTATTACCATCTAGTCCCGTTCATTGAAACATGGGAAAGAAAGGTGAATCCACAAAGTTTAATCCGACATTAACCGCGCACAACATAGAACGTCTTCATCTGAGAGCATCTTCCATGCGCACACGCACGTTACACCACATCAGCGGCCCGACACAGCAGTCGATAAAATGGCACACCAACTGTGGGCGCCACGGTGGCGCAGTGGTTCGCATTGCTGCCTCACAGCTAGAAGGTCCTGGGTCCCAACCCGGACAGGTCCTTTCTGTGCGGAGTTTACATGTTCTCCCCGTGTCTGTGTGGGTTTCCCCCACCACCAAAAACATGTTCTAGTTAACCTGCTCCAGTCAGTGCCCCTGGCCAAGGCACTGGCTCACTGCGTCGCGGCTGCCCACCGCTCCTCAGGGATGGGTTAAATGCGGAGGAAGAATTTCACTGTACATGTATGTATGTGTGACGAAATAAAGTATCTTATCTTATCTAACTGTTGCCCTTTGATCAAATGTCCTTTTGTGGTTAGGCCATCAACGAAGTGGGGCACTGAGCGAACGGCGTACGTTGCGCAGCAAAATTTCTCTGAGTGTATTCCTCCACACAATATAGTTCTCTTGTTAATCCACCCAGAAAACCCCTAGCCTGGCAAGCCAGACCCAATGCATCGTCCACGAATTGCACATTGCTAGACGCTGAATAGGGTCTGGGAAACCACGAATACCCATCGGTAAAAATAAAACCGAACCAATCAGCGCGGACGTGGGTGGAGTGGGTATGGGCGACGCAAGACGGGGGCGGAGTTGGTGTGGGCAACGCAAGACGGGGGCGGAGTTGGTGTGGGCGACGCAAGACGGGTGCGGAGTTTGGTTCGTGACGTGTGGCAGCGAGCCCGCAACGCCTCGGGTGTGTGTGCGTGTGTGTCGGTGTCTCAGTAGGAGGTTTGGAAGATTGCGTGGTTACAAAATGCATTTCATTGCGAACACCGTAGTATGGGGCTGTCTTAACCGCTACACGCAGCCAGCGGGTGCGGGTTTCACAAATAAAATAGTGTACAAATTGTTTTACAGATGTCAAT
>OMKY01209535.1:0-14078 GCA_900302395.1 Bregmaceros cantori | reverse complement strand
CACACACACACACACACACACACACACACACACACACACACACACACACACACACACACACACACACACACACACACACACACACACACACACACACACACACACACACGGCTGCATGGGTAGACAGTGGCTGTGTCCGAAATGGCTCCCTATCCCCCATATAGTGCACTATATGGGGCACACGCCATTTTGTAGGGGTGTCCGAATTCTCCATGTACCCTATATAGTGCACTGAAAGTATCCCACAATGAACCGCAAAAAATAGTGAGCATCGATGTACCCTAGACGGAGCAATATAACCCAAAATGCATTGTGAGATATATTATAATGACCTAAGCCTCCCAAAAATGTAGTCATAAGTGTAAGTACTTCTGACTTTTCATGATGATTGTTGAATTTTAAAATTATATTTTCAATAATTATATTTTATAATAATTTTGACAGCATCGACTCTAGTGTCCGAAATCTCGGCCGTTGCTGTTGAGTGCAGTATAAGTGAGTGCACTATATGGGAGATAGGGAACGATTTCGGACACAGCCAGTAATTCATGGTTTTCCAAGATGAACCAACGGACAAGCTAACCTTGTTAAAAGCGCAATGTGCTGCTAGGCTGGCCACTTCCCTATTCACAGCAACACAATGAGTGTGTGTTCACAATTCCGTGCAGCCACTCTGTGGCTGTGCCCCCGCCCCCTTAATTTCAGTCCACAGCAACTAATTGACACATCTAATTGAAACAAAACTTTCTTGTTCTAACATTATTCATAACCATCCATTTTGGCACGTAACCTTGTCCATACTCACTTTCATCCGGGAGCGGTTCGCCCAGCACCGTCCTCTGCTTGGTTTCCAGATTGTTGACCTTTCTCCGCAGGGCTTCAAGCCCCTCCCGAATGTCCAGCACCTTGGCAAGGGACAAAACTTTTATCAGAAAAATGCTCAACAAAGATATCAATACAAGGAATTTAGGGGGGCTGGGGAAGGGGGTTTTGTGTGCTTATGCAGGAGTTGTGTATACCATAGTGCCTAAATAATACTGTAAAATTGACTAAAGCTGAATCTCAATTGCCTTAATTGCTTGATTACACCTTCTTGAGAAAAGCACTAAAATTAGTCCCGTCCCAATATACATGGCAAGGCATAGGCGCAAAGTTTATATGGAGCGAACATATAAAAGATATGATGATTGCAATGTCATAATATGATGACTGCAATGTCATGAGAAAGGCAATATACAAGGATCTTCAGCGATATACTATTTATGACTTCGCTCTACCCTCGAGGCGTAAACAGTTCAATCCCACACCAATACTGCTTGTCGTTCATGTAAACCCTTGGGGTGCTATCGTACACCCAGTGCGGAAATTGCGTTTTTTGACAACTATTACAAAGGAGACAAATAACCAAGGTTTGCAGGTCCATGACTATAAATATTATAGGAGTCGTTCCAAACGTTCAATCAAGTTGAACCCCCGCGCCTTACGTAGGTCCTCCTACACAAGTTGGCTGATGAGAGGAAGTCGGCTCGAACCACAAGTTAGCAAGAAAGCGGAAGCCACCCACCTTCTTGAAGAAGGCATCATTCTCCTTGTCTTCTTTGGCTGTGGAGGTCCCTGGCTTCACCACCAGAGCTTTGGCCTCCTCGTTGTCGTCGTCCGACACCTCTCCTTTCTGAGCACAATAAAGCACATCATCATCATAGCTCACTTTCTCCACTTGTAGCAGAATGTGCACCAACCATGGGTCAAGCTTCCTCCAGAGGCTCCGGTTCAGTGTCATTCTGTTGAGGGTTGTCAGGTCAAGTCCTGACCGTTCGTAGATGTTGTCATCGCCATCTTTTGGGTCGTCTTTATCTACTTCTCTTGCCGACCACTAATCCTTCAAGGCAGAGTTTTGTCAGACCTATTTGGGATCGCTTGATGTGTCCATCGAGTTTAAGGGTTCAGCTTTTCATTATTGTCATTATTGGTTTGAGGTTAGGTCTACGGAGTTGATGATGTGGTTTTGGAATGTTGAGTATACTGCTCAACTTCGTGGTCCAGTTTACACATTCAAGGCCGTATGACACTACCGACAGGATGTATGTAATGAAAAGCTTGGCTGTGTGGAGCAGAACTCGTTTTGACATAAACCACATGCATGATTTTAAAAAAGGGGATGTGCCATGAAAACAACATTTTCAGATTCTACACAGTAAGTACAGCTGGGAGATGTGGCCTAAAATGGACATTATCCTATACCGGGGCGGGCCTACAGCTCACTTAAGCCATGACTCCACTGCTAATTTAACGGAACTCTTGTAAGCATGAAAACTGGCGATTCATCAGTTCACTTCTTTTCAAATCGGAGCAATTATTAGCATTAATTATGTTTATGAAACTTTATTAAAAGTTTACAATGTTAATATTACAAACTTTTTGATGTTTCGCTATCTCCATTTTATAGTAATAGCATGAAAGAGCCTACTCTTCCATGCCAACTTCTAACATATTGGGCTTTCACGCAAGCTTATGTGTTGCCTTTATTGCATTGGGGCCTTGACACTGGAAAAATTGCATTGGGAACAACATATATTCAACACGTTCGAGCAAAGAATAGGACAAACCTTGAAACGATTAAGCACTGCCGATTAATCGATTATCAAATTAGTTGGCGATTATTTCAATAATCGATGAATCGGTTGCAGCTCTAGTCTCCATGGAGGTCCCATACATGAGTTCCGCAATTAAATGTATTTTGTAACGACGCAATCTTCCAAAATTCCTACACACACTCCACTGTGACACACAGCAGTGTCTGAGCGACCAGTTTGGTTGACTGACACGATTGAATTGAAGACAGAGCGCGCGGGGGGGATTTCTCCTGGGGGGAACCCCCACTGATCAATCAGCACGCCCCTGCCTCGCCCAATCAGTTTGAAGCAGTGGCTGACCAATCTGGGCTGCGAGGGGACGCATGGGACCACCTCGCGATCAGGCACGAAAATTTCTACCGGCACCATGGTACCGACATCGTAGACACAATTTAAGCTGATAGATAGCGTCCCGAACCCTACAGCTGGCAGTGGAACCAGGGCTTTAGGTCTTAGGTCTTGAATGCTGAGTCTACAATCATTTTACTTTTGGATAAGTCACTCACCAGGGATTCCAATATATAGCAAAAGAAGCAATTCTACTCCATGCTGCGAGGAACCACACAACAGTACTCACCATTTGATTATGTTTTTCATATTGAATTCCCCCCACCCCCTAGAACTAAACCTTTCCCATTTCATTCGAATATATGCAGTCAAGTGGACTCTCGGTGACATCAGTGCCTTGTAACGAGATTAAACAATTTTTTCTGGAAAATGGTTTTGAAGGAGTACCGACATATTGAAATAAATTCATCTTTCACAGACACGGGTATTTCGGGGGAAATAGCTCAGGTGCTTATAGTGCCACAGAAAGTTAGGTCTCCCTGAGACCTACAGACAACTTTCTACGATGTCTATCCAAAGCAATGGCTCTTCGCCTAGATTAGAATTTAAACTGCTAAGTCTTGTGGTTTCCGTTCTGGTGAAACTCTGCTTGGGACATTATGACATGATCATAATTCGCTACTCGTCAGTGAAGGCTGAAATTTCTTTTAGACAGTAGATGCACACATCTGTGGAACCAGAACTCCATGCCAACAATCAATGGGTTTCTGCCACTGAAATTAATGGTAAAAATGTACACAAGAACACAGTGGACTCATAAGTTCAGACTGCCATTGCTCTGTGTATTCAAGCTCCCTACCACCTTTCGCTGCACCTTTCGCAGCAGTCACTCCACCTCATCAAGCAGTGGCAAAAAATAATTTGTAATGCTCTCGTATCCAGGCCAACTCTTGTATTTGGCAGCCTGCACATATCAACAGTTCCACAAAATACTAGTTGGCAGCCAATTAGTTAATAAATATTAATTAGCAGAAAATGTGTATCCCATATAAGGCCTCGTGAAAAAAACATGCAAATATTAGAAAGAGAATTCAAATTAAATTGAGTGTTTCTAAATATTCTGTACAAACTGTACCTAAAAACACATTCCAAAGAACGCAATTAAATTATCCAGACTCAATACAGACAGATTTAATATCGATTTCAAAATTAAAAAATAAATAAAAAGATGTTTACATATTTAGATTTAATCTATTGACGCAGTGCTGGTCAAAGTTGACAAAAATTGACAGCTGGACACACAATCTATATCTTGCCTAAAGTGGTTGGGGAACACACAAGTGCACGTTATATGTTATCCCGGGTTAAAATGAAAACATAGATCACCAATCTAGTTAACGTTTTATATTTCCTGCTCATGCCAGAACCGTGGAGTTAGGTGAGCAACAGAGAGTATCGACTTTCGAGGGTTTTTTTATAGGCATTGCGTTTCAAGTAATGCTATATTTGGTGACTTTGGTCAACCTCACGGGTTATCCGGTTAACTGACAGGATAAACATTCGGAATGACAGCAAAAGGGTGTTAACCTCAACGGGCCGGCGAATCGTCAAACTTGGTCGGTGCGTGTGAAACTTACATTCCCCAACTCCTTAGTACGGTCCCGCATGTTGCGCTAATGAACGGCGTTCGTTTAAGCCTCGTTTAAGCCTGGTTTAAGTTACAAACGGGTGCAAAGAATTGGAAGTATTTAACTTGAGTTAACTTTCGCACTTGCGCAGAACTGATCCGGTGTCATTCAACAGGGCGCAGTGCGCGGCGTCCTGCGCTCCCTGGCGGCCTGGGGCGGTAAGGTTTTAACTTGACCGCCACCTGTCGGCTTGGAGGATGAATGAATGAATGAATGAATGAAGTTTATTTCGAATATTAACACATACACACATAAAACAAAAGAAAATGCAATGAATTACAAATAATGAAACACAGCAATACAATCAGAAAATAAAGATGATGCTGATTAACTTAATATTCGAAAAGGAGTAGGAAGAAGTAAAACTTATTACTCCCACCCCTTATATATCTTCTTCTATATATATATACATATATCATACCTACTATATGTTCTTTATATTATATATTTACTAAACATACCCGTCTGTGCTCACATATTTTTTTATTATGGTTCATTCTACATATACGCACTAATTCACATCAATTAGGAGGAGCAATCAGAACACTCATTCCTATTATTAAATCAAAACAAACTTTATTTATACAGCACCTTTCATGCAGAGTCATTCCAACACTGGATTTATGAATGGCGTTTGGAATATTTTTTTTTTACAAGTTACGTTCTACTTATACCGAGGCTTTAATTTGAGGTGAACAAAATATACTTTTTACTGAGATGTCAGAAATTTGCTACTCGTTACATTAACTTGGCCTTAAGACACATGTTGGCGCCATATCTGTCTCACACTTTCTCCCTCTCGGGCGCTTTCTCTCTCTCTCTCTCTCTCCTTTCCCTACTTAAGCAATTTTACTGTGTTTTTAAAGTAACACGTTTTTATTACGGATTTTTAAAATCTGCGCCCACACACAGGGGACTTGTCCTGTTGCACCAAAAGTGAACAAGTTATTCACATGCTGGGAAAGAAAAGCTTGCGGAGCAGCCACGTTCTGCTTAGACTCGCTGGTATCTTTATGAACCTCAGTATAATGATGAGGAACTTCGCCAGATGGATTTAGATCACGCAGAGATGGAGAGAGTGAACAGAGAAGCAATGAGCCCCACAACGCAGCCCCACCGCTCTCTGGCGTTTTTCACACCTGGCGCGTCCAGACAGCAGGTGAGAGAAACAAAGCCGTTATAAAAACGAAATTGATTCACTTTGGAAGATGTTTTATTTTTTATTTTTTGCACTTTTGGGCCCAAAAACGTTGTAGGCGGATACGTGCAAACGACAGTGAAAAAAAAAACATTTTCCACTCTAGTGTGGACAGCACTTAGTTAAAAACATGTGGCAACAGAGCCTTTGCTGGTGCGGCCCCTGTGCCCCCCAACCTCAGACACAGATTTCTGCTGAAATTCGCCATTCTCCTAGTCAGGAAAAGTTTCAAAGCAGAACTCTTCTCTGTGGATGTCCCCATTTAGACAGTTAAGTCCTGAATATTTTATGGTTTGATTTTATTTTTCTGCAAAACGACCTTTGGTTTCTTGAAATTTGCTAGATAAATCCAGGTTGTTATTATAATCATCATTAGAGTGATGTTGGCAGGGTGAGGAAGGAGTTAATTTTGGATTCGTTTAAAACATTTTTTCTAACTAATTATTTACTATAAACGTCAGCTGTTGAAGTCTTAATGGGGCCTGAAACCAGAAATTAAGTTGAAAACTTAATTGTGTGATTAACCTTTTTCTCAAGTAATCCTTTATTCTATTTTTCTTAACAAATATGTATTTTCGGTTTAAATGTATTTAAGTAAAGGTAAATTCATGAGTTAAACGGTTTATAGCAAATAATGTTAAAAAACCTTTGAAGGGGAACGTTCTAATGAAATTGGGAAGTTGGGAACGTTACTTTTAAAAATCAACACCTTACAGTCAGAAGTTACTATGAATTGTAATCAGCAAGGCAATCCCATTAGGTTACGTTACCAACACACCCAGTTACAACAGGTGACTTATTTAAAATGACATAGAAATGCATGGGTTGATAAGTTGCATACATGGACTGAGACGGTTGCATAGCGGATTATTATTATAATATGCATAGTTGGAAAAAAATATATATAAAAAAATATATATCGTACATCGTATAGTGACCTCTAGCGGTTACAAATTTAGTTGCCGTTTTCCAAGCATACATACTTTGTGAATTAGTAGGGACAAAGTTGAGAAATAAGGGCTTTCCCATTTAAACTACCGATAAACCCACACAAAACAAACCATGGCATCTAAAATAGTGTAATGAATGCACAGCGCAGCGCATGCTTGCAGATGCTTCTAGAACGTCTAGAAGGAGTCAGTAATGGAGTGCTAAACCACTTCAATTTGTCTTTTATTAAATTGTCATCTTCAATTCTTCAAGTAAAATGTGGAATTACAAGGAGGAATGTGACAAAGCAAATCAAAAAGACCACCACCCTGAGCACCCTGAACCAGAGCCCCAGACACACATATGCACACACCATTCAATAACAACTTGACCATTTGCACTACCTGGAAATTTACCAGTATTTTTTTATTCACATATGTTCATTACATGAAAGAAAAAAAAACAATGAGTTCATGGCAATAATACATTATCCAATGGAAAAGAAAATTGAGAAAATAAAATGAACAGAAACAATTTGGTTGCACAAACTCAACTCTTGTCGCCTTCAAGATTAAGTATTTTTCTTTGACAGGTTCTTCCGCCGCTGCCGTTTTGCAGCAAGAGTTTTCACAAGGCAAGTTGGGCGTCCTCCTTGCTAGGGCCACTTAGGCACTCTTTATTGTAAATGAGATTCAAGGCTCTACTGTAGAACGACTCCACGCTCAGGTAGATACAAGCCATGAACTGTATTAAAAAAAAGGACCCAAATGAATTTTGATGGTCAGTTTGAGCGAGCCAAAAAATATTTGAGATTGGGGAGTGATGTTAAGGACCCAACAGGCCATAGATAATATGATGTGCAAAGAACAAAACTCAAGTCTGAATTGGTAATTTAACCAAGAGAGGGCCAGAAACAGAATGGGGCTCACCCTTAGTGCAGAAAACATTACTTGTACACATCCATCCCGCCCCGAGGACTCTGGAAGAAATAATAAAATAGCCATAACTTACGACTACAGAACAGGCAACAAGTTTCCTTCCCCTCTTCCAGAACGCAGCATTCTCAAGAACTAGACTCCTGCTCTGTGACCAAAAAAAATTCTCCTGTCAGTTGATCAAAAGACCTTTCCCTAACCTGTGGTACGGTGCGACTTTTTCTTCCAGTCTTACAATGATTACAGTACGTGTGCGCAAGCTAACAGGATACATCACCCTTTGTTCTACCTACCCTCGAACCCCCAGCACAGTGCTGGGCTCCATTCAAACGCAGTGGGATGCACTTATCACAGCCCCTCTGAGGTCCAACGCTGTGACCCACCCACCCCCGTCCACTTTCTGCCACTTTTGAGCAGTCGCCCGCATAATGGCTGAGCCAGGCAGGAGACCAGCTCCTGTCAGGAAGGGGTTGCTGCTGTGGCGCCACCTAGCGTCGCCTTTGTAAAGCAGTGAGGTGATTGGATGCGGCGTGTTACAGTAGCACCCTCGCCCCTCAGGTCTTGTTGGCGTGTCGTTGCCGTCCTGATGATGAGCGGGTGCTGGCAGCCGGTGATCGTGCGTGCACAGCAGCAAGGGCGGCCACGCTGCGAAGCATCCGGTCTGGAGTGCCCTCAGCCCCTGAGCTGCTGCTCACCTCCTGGGTGAGCTGCACGGACCGCCGGCCATCGCGGCGCCTCTTATCACCGCGCTCTGTGCTGCGATCACGCTCGCTACCAGAGGAAGCGGCACGTGAGCGAGCCCGCGGCCCTGTACTCTGAGAGCTAATGCTACGGGTACGGCCACCGCTGCTGCTGGAGCTGCGGCTGCTACCGCCCTCACCATCGCTACTGCACGTGCTGTGGGCCTGTAACGAGTCGCGCTCCTTGTGCTCCTTCTTGGCATGATTTTTCTTGTGTTCCAATTCCAATGGGGGCAACAGAGAACCAGGTTGGCGCCGCGTGGAGCGGGGTGCACTGTGTTCAGTGGTGCTAGAGGCTGAGGCTTTGTTGTTAGTAAGATTCACAGAGTTGGCCCCATGTGGCAAGGTTAGTGGGCTTTTGCACTTTTGTTTTTGTTTCTTGTCTGGCGGTGGACTGCTGCCCATCGCCGCTGCCTTAGAGTCTTTGCGAGGTGTGTGGCCAGGGGTGTCCACATGACCTTTCATGGCCTGAAGCTTAGCCGCCGCGTTCAGAGCAGAGCACCTTTTGCCTAGCACCTCGACCTCTGGGGGTAAGCTGTTGACTTGGGCGCTGGCTGTCCTACTGGCTCTGTTGGGCGGCGTGTTGGTAGTAGTAGCATTGGTCCGTTTGCGCTGCCGGCCACTCGGCTCGGTGTCCTGCAATCCCCGCTTGGCAGAGCGGGTGAGCCGGGGTTCCTTCCCGTCCTCTGATTGTTCCGAGTCAGAGGACGAGGAGGACCGGGAATGTCTGCGGGAGTGTGGGCTGCGCTTCAAATGCTCCTCGCTGCTGCCCCGACTCTGTTGTTCTTGCGTCTCACTACCAAGTTTTGTTGCTGGGCCATCCACCCTCCTCTTTTTGTTAGGGTGTCTGTTTTCGTAGGTCTTCTTGTGGTGAGCCTTGCGGGTGAGTGTTGTGGTAGAACAGCCAGACGATGGTGAAGATGAGCGGACCGATTCCTGACTGCTCTGCCTACTCAAAGACCTCTTTGGGCAAGATGTCCCGTCCTCTACCTCTTCCTTTGGAAACTCTCCATCAGCTTTAGAATCTTGTACACAGCACGTGGAAGCAGAAAAGGATGGATTTGAAATCGCTTCAGATTTCTTACTCTCTGGGGAATTTGGATGTTCACCCTCAGCAGTCTTATTCACGGTTTGGGCTGGAGATTCTTGCTGCCCAGCTGCCATCACAGATTGTCTTTCGGTAGCCAAATCTTTGGATTGTTGTTTGGACTCAGGATGCAGAGCCATGGCCGAACTTTGGGAAGCTGGCAGAGAAGATTCATTCTGTGCTGGAGGAGGTACGACAGAGCAGGGCACAGAGGAAAGTATTTTGGCTGATAATGTCAATGGCGGTGGAGGAAGAACCATGTCAGAAGGGATTTGTGGATGTTGTGCAGCAGGCAGCACAGTGTCCGCAGTAGGAGTTGAAACGTTCGGTGTGGCAGGATTGGTGGGCACATTTACTACCAAAGGGTCTCCAATAACCACACTGTTCACAGAACCTGCAGCCTCAGTGCTGGGGGAAGCAGATAAAGATTCTCTCTCAACCTCTTTTCTCTGCTCAGTTTGCACCACATGAACCCCTCCCTTGGAAAGAGACAATGTCGACTCAGTGGTGCTGTTTGTCTGTTTATCTGTGGAGTGTGCTATCGATGTTGGGGAAGATTCGGGAGTTTTGTTCATAGCAGTCTTTACCTGTTGGCTGATGGGATCTGCGCTTGATATGCAGTCCATCACAGAGTTCGCTGTGAGACTGTTTGATGCGTCAACCTCTTTCTTTGCAGTGGAATTATCTAACTCAGTTTGACTTGTGTTAACAGCCGCAGTTGTAAGAGTGGGAGATATTGTGCCCAACAATGCTTGGCTAGACTTTAGATCAGTTTCCGATTGAGATGAAGTGTTTAGCAAGGTGCTGGCAGGTGTAGTGAGGCTGGCAACTTTTGCAGGATAATGTGTAGGTGTGACAGTCTTCACAGTGGGTGCAGATGTGGTTGATGCAAGTGTTTGTGTCACTGAAGGAGGTGGTACACTTTTTACCAATGTACTGATGCCCATTAGGACAGTCGAGCAATTTAGCGGTTTTGAGTTTTTAGAAGGTGCAACCGATAAAGGAGATGCTACCGTCGCAGCTGGAGCGGCGGTGGAAGGGGACGTGTGCAAAGGGTTGGAGGCAGATTGTGCCGACTTTGCTGTGGATTGTTCGTCAGACAGGGTACTTGGCGTCCCCACAGCAGGATCCCCATTGACCTTTGTTGGTGAGGCCATTAGAGGTTTCCCTTTAGCAGCTTGGGTGGCAGGCGTAAGTGAAGTGGTCGTAGGAGGAACTGTGGCCCCGGGGGTTATGGCAACGGGATCTTTGGTTGCAGGAGGGGGAGGAAGAATTGCTGAGAAATCAGATTGTGTGTCTTTAACTTCAGGAGACGCGTTTGGAACCAGCACAGTGTTTGATGAGGAGGCGGCGGCGTCCATGGACAGTGGAGACGTGGCTCGTGGAACAGAAGAATCTTTTTCAGCTTTGGAAGGCTCAGGGATGTGATTGCCATCAACAACCGACTGTACTGCATCTTTCGGCGAGGTTTTAAGTGAGTCTTTGCCTTCAGAGGGTTGCTCGGTAGCTTTGTCCACTGCTGGCTCAGTAGAGTTGGTTGTAGTGTCACCAGAATCTCGTTGCAATCGACCACGCTTTCGTTTGGGAGACACACTGGGAGTCGACTCGAACTTTGGAGGGGACACATGCAAGAGCGGAGGCGGCGTTTTGGGTGGTCGTCCGCGCTTCCTTTTCAACTGTCCACAAGTGTTGGGATTATCACCACCCAGCAACTGCTGCTGCTGCTGCTGTTGCTGCTGCTCGCTTAGCTGTGCAGCCATGCGAGAGCGCACAGGGAGGTTTCTCAAAACGGGCATATCCGGTGAGAGGTGTGGTGGAGAGTAAGGGGGGTAGCTTCGGACAGGAGGGTGAGGAGGTGGGCTTGCATCTGCATCGGCTTGTGACTTGGATAAGGGTGTTTTAGAGTTGTCTGGACTCTGAGGCGCCATATTCTCTATGTGCTCGTCTACTGCAGTCTCCTCCGAGGAACCATGGCCTCCGGTGCAGCCACTGGCGCGCCTTTTCCGTTTACGTGGCTCTTTCTCAGTCACCACAGTGACGAGCCGTCCTGGGAGCTTCCTCAGCACCTTGACGGACGGAGAGTCCTCAACCAGCCCTTTCCGCACCTCCCCGTCTGCTGACTGCCGTTTACGAGGAGACCGGCAGCTGGCCAGAGGAGATGAGACAGTGTCGCCAACCTCATCGTCGGCATCTTCTCTGGCAGAGGATGCAGGGGATGCTGCCTCCATGGGTGACACAACCAAAGATGCTCTCTCGTCATTTACAGTGTTCTCTTTAGCAGATTTGTCCTCATCAATGCAGGTCTGCTCTTCTGATTCCTCAGCTGATTTCTCAAGTTCTGCACAAGCATCTTCAACTGTTTTTCCTGGAGGTGTGTGTACTTTCCCCACAGGAGTGGATGAAGAAGAAGCTAGGGAGGATGAAGTAATGCAGACTGTGCGATTGCCAGCCCTATCTTTGACCAGATCCTTCGGCGAATGATCTCGGGCATGTCTGACAGACTGCTTTGTATCACTGCGGGTCGGAGAAATGGTCTTTGATGAGTCTTTGGGAGGCCGACCTCTGCGCCTCTCGGGTGGTGGATCGCGGGGTGTTGATGGGCTGGGCTCCAATTCTGGGGAGGCACCGCGCAGCCTGCCACTAACTCTCGTCGAGACTGCGCCCTTGGGTCGACGGCCACGCCGTGCAGGCGTCACTACAGGAGTCTCCGTTGGTGGCAGAGACAGCTCATCGTCTGAAGAGGCGTTGTGCTTCAGACCCTCCTCCAAACCCTTTCTGGCTGCCTCCACTTGTTCCTGAAGACACAAACCATGTGTTTAGCATGAGGGCATTGCCTGGCCAAGATAACCTATGATGTCTTGTAATCAATATTAAAATCAGTGGCAACCATTTTCACTTAAATGTCATTTGTGTATTCTCTACAATATATTTAAACATAATGGCTTCTAAATACAATTTCTGGGAACATTTTCATCTCCAACTTTTTCCAGTCTAAAATGTCTTGAACTAAAGAAAAAAAAAAACATTTTGTGACTTCATATTTCAGCCAAGTAATTCAACAGGATTCAAAATGGAAATCACAATGGGCCATGAATACGCCACAATGAACCAGACCAAGGACAATTCTAAATCGCACCCACCATCGTGATCTTTACAGTTTTAAAATAGAAATAAAAACCTGAAATTAATACATTTATCTCAAAAGAAAACCAGATGTTAGTAAATAGTTATACAGATGTGCCAGCTCTCCTGGCCCAGCTGAATTGCTGATCAGACATCCCTGGGTGTTTAAAATTGTCAATGTGGTCCTGTGTCACATCTGATATGATCAGTAAACTTACAAAAGGACATTAAACATGAAAACAGTTTAGATAGCCCTTATTTTTTATACAAGGTACTTTAGTTAAACATACATACATGTACAGTGAAATTCTTTCTCCACATTTAACCCCGAGAAGTGGTGGGCAGCTATGTGTGCAGCGCCCGGGGGCCAACCACAGATTCTAAGCCAGTGCTAGGGTTAACTAGTCTTTGTCTTAGTCTATGTGGTGGTGGGGGAAACCGGAGTGCCCGGAGGAAACCCACGCAGACACAGGGAGGACATGTAAATTCCACACAGAAAGGACCTGTCCGGGTTGGGATTCGAACCAGGACCTTCTAGCTGCGAGGCAGCAATGCTAACCACTGCGCCGCCCATTTAGTCTGTTGCAAAGTGTTGTTGGTATAATTCGATATGGGAACCTTAATCAATATGCTGTCTTTAATAAAATAAGTCATGCCAATCTTGTATTTATGAAATAAAAATAATGCCCTTCACATCTGTGTGAATTATAAATATTTTCCTCTAAAGTCAAAGTTATAGACGAGTTCGGGGGGTACCTCCGGCGTCTGAACGTCACTTCCGGTGTCATTTGCTTGCTGTGTTATTTGGCTATTATAGATGTCTATTCGGTGGGAGAACCCACCAAAGGGTTATTTAAAAATTGTGGTGGTAACTTGCGGCGTGCTATTCCTCACCCAAATGTTATCGTGCGGATCTGCGACCCACAAATGCATGATTTAATAATCAGTTCAACTCGTTCTATTTTCTCATTCCTTTTGGAACAACTAGTAGAAGTAGCCAGCCTATTGGTCCAGAAGAACATGTGACCACTCTGTGAGTAACTTTAAGTCGGATTTTGACTGTATTTCATCAATATTTATACAAAATTATGAACGGAACGAGTGGGGTGATGTGTAATGGTCACAGACCGACACCTAGTGGTCGGATTTTGAATTGCCGTGCGTTTTGTGTGCTCGGACCTCGGCCCAGTACCAGAGTTGGCATAGGCAACAATAAGGCACCGGAAGTGACCTGCAGGAGCGGGACAAAACGACTCCCACCAGTGTTTGGCACGTAAACTCGTCTATTGGGTCAAAGCCTGATTGGGTCCGATTTCCAATCAAGTAATTGGGGCATCACTAAACCTGTGCCCCATTCGGGCCTAATAACACCCAAACACTCATTGTGTTCACATTGCACAAAGCCTTCCTCTACCTCGCTCTACCTCGTGTTTTCTCTCTACCTCTGTCCCTGGCT
>OMKY01209534.1:0-14838 GCA_900302395.1 Bregmaceros cantori | reverse complement strand
GAGTACATTTTTAACAAAAATTTCTGTACTTCTCCTCCTTACTTTTACCAAAACAGGCTCGTTACTTTTTTTTTGCATTGACGGGGTAGGATAACGTCTATAATATTAGTCAGTAGGGGGCGCTGATGTACCGAGTACAGTCCCAGTTAATAAGTGGATTTCATTTAGTGCCGAGATATAAGATACATTAGTCTAGGTTGTTAGTCATTCATTCAAACAATAACATTGACAAAGTAACATTGAAAAAATGCATTTTACATACAATTTTATTTGTAGTACTTTGTACTTTATACTTTCAAAAATACTTTTGAGTACATTTTAGAGCATGTACTTTTTACTTTCAAAAATACTTTTTGAGCACATTTCTGAGCCTATACTTTTTACTTTACTTGAGTAGCTATTTGAATCAGTACTGTGTAGTCTTACTCGAGTAGTTTAACAAATGTATTTTACTCTTACTCAATTAAGAAATCCCGATACTTTTGCCATCTCTGCTCATTACAGAGTGATTTGAAGAATTTAAAGTATTGAGACCAGTGCTTAATTCTAATTTGTCAAGAAGGATGTTCCGAAGCCCAAAGGATGAGTTAGCCTGGTAAGCCAGAACAAATTAATTGTCCACGCATTGCACGCAACTTGAACAATCATTTAGCCTGGATTAAGCAAATGTCGTCTTAACGGGTTGCTGTTTGGAGTGCCTGAATTTGGGCGACAATCTTATTTGTCTGCCTGGTTGGTCCAGACCCACTGGACCGTATGGTTGCATGCGTTACAATGGTTCTGGGCTCTGGCTTGCCAGGCTAAGCTTGTATACTAACATATTTGGTTAGTTTGTTAGAGCGGCCGGAGTGCGCGCCAGAGGTCCCCCTAAAATGAAACCCTGATTGAGACTACTGTCTATTGCTACTAGCAAAACATTGAATTACTTGCTAAGGAGAGAGATGTGGGCTGTTGTGGGGAGGGATCTCTGAAGATTAGAATTTCAAGGACAAGAGAATAATGTTAGGCTATTTTGGAGACGTCAGCGAGTGTATCGGCTACAGTATGTAGGGCACACGGAAAAATTTAATCGTTGTGCCTTTGACAAATAAGCAAATTATTTGTGTCCATCCCAAGCATGAAGTAAGAGCCTAAATTAGCATGAAGTGACTCACATGATGACCCTTTCATTATATTCCATCTGAGTCAGCGAAAGCCATTTTTCATTCTTAGTTCAGAGAGATAGTGACAGGATTAAATCGGAAACTGGGATGAAGAGTCGGGGAGAGACATTGCAGAAAAGCTGGAGAGGGGATTGGCCTGTGGCCTGGGGGGACGCGCTCTATAACCACTCTGCCACCGCACCTCCTCAAAGGCAATATTTTGTATTATTGTACAGTTTCTTCCCAACCGCTATCCACGATCCTAAACCCATTCATGTGAGAATACACTTGAAACAAAGACTGGTATAGACTCATATAAGATAGTCTACCTCATCTTATTTGCACACAGAGAACGTTGCACAAACTATACAATATTTAATGTTGTCCTTGATGCTGTTATTGTTGTTTTAATTGTTTTTATTGATTGATCATGTTTACACTGAGGTGGGGGGGGGCTAAATTTTGTTGTACGCCTATCATACAATGACAACTAAAGCGCATTCATTGGGGGCGCGGTGGCAGAGTGGATATGGAGCGCGTTTTCCAGACCGGGTTCTAAACCTCTCTCTGGATTTTCTGCGGATTTTCTCTCCCCCCGACTCTTCATCCCACTTTCCCAGCTAATCCTGTCAGTATCTCTATCTCAATAAGGAATGAAAAACGGATTGCGAGAAATTCATTAAATACAACTTCTTATAATTATGAATTTATTATTGTAAAAAAACACATCTCACCACCACCACGGAGCCCAGTCGTTACTCCAGCAGTCCCACCTCAGCCATCAACCGGTCTCTACCTCTAACCCAACCCTCCCGACATATCCCTTCTCCAACATGTGCCCTCCCTGCCATACCATCACCCCAAACCATTCCACTCCCCCCCACCACCATTTGCTAAGAGTGTGCGCACCTGCAGCTTATTAGCGCAGCCTCTTGATTCCTAATGTAGCGCAGGTGCAAGAGTGCCACAGCACCTCCGTATCGTGTGTGTGTGCGTGTGTTTGTGTGTGTGTGTGTGTCAGGGTGCATGTGCGCGGGTATGCACCCTACAGATGTGCAGTGATTAATGAACGCCGTTGCCGGTGTATCCCATCATGCATTCTGCCATCCCAAAACCTGAAATGGGTTTCGTGTGCGTGTGTGTGTGTGTGTGTGTGTGTGTGTGTGGAAGTGTTTGTTGTGTGGGAGTGTCTTTTTGTTACAGGGCAGACACGTGCAGCGATCGCAGGGCAGCACACACGTAAACATAATCATAGACACAAATATAAACATATACACAGACATGAAAAAAACACGTGCATGCCATCACGTACACACTCTCTCATTTTCACATCCTTGCCTCTCAAACACACATGCACATGGTGATTCACCCTTGAAGAATTAGCAATATTGTAACGAAAGGCTGTCCCCTCGTGGAGGAGCTGGGACTAGAGGAACTCACATCGGCAATAGCTGAACTCAGCTATTGCCGAGGTTCGTTCGGACTCTATTTAAGGGCCGCGCCGGTGCAGGCTGAGACACCAACGGTGTCAGACCAGCATGCACTACGCTAGTGCATCTCATTATACTGCCCCTTCCCGACATGGCTCTCGTCCCGAGAGCCGCTCCAACTCCACGGCGCCTTTCGCCTGATCAAGCGGCCCCGCGACCATCCCCACCGCGTGCGGTCCGTCAACCACTTCCTGACACCAATGTAACGAAAGGCTGTCCCCTCGTGGAGGAGCTGGGATTAGAGGAACTCACATCGCCAATAGCTGAACTCAGCTATTGCCCAGGTTCGTTTGGACTCTATTTAAGGGCCGCGCTGGTACATGCTGAGACACCAGAGTGGGTGTCAGACCAGCATGCAACGCGCTGGTGCATCTCATTACAATATGTTTCCCCCTCAGAAAAGGGACAATAATAATAATAATGTATTAATTATAAATAATAATAATTTTAAAAACATAGAAATTATCTTAATGAACCATTACCGCCCATGACCCTGCATTCGCACAGAGAAGAGAGTGCTGTGATTGATGCAGGGATATGAAGGCAAAGTTCTGATTTGTTGATTCTAATTCATACAGACCAAATCAAACAACGGCACCAATGACACAATCCAGGTCTATCAGGTAGAACTATAATTGCTCCCCCATGTCTAGGGTGTCTTTACTCTCCTGTTTCTAAGTAATGCTGGATTTCCAATGTGAATGTGTGTTTAGATGGACGGTATCCCATATCTTTGCTCAAGTGGTTGGGGATGTGCGTGTCTTGGAGTTCACACTACACTCGGTTAAATACAGAGATGGCAAGTAACGAAGTAAAAATACTTGAGTACTGTAATTAAGTAAGATTTTCCAGTATGTGTACTTTTAGATGTAATTTTTTCTGTGATTACTTATTACTTGTACAGAGTCAATTTTAACAAAAATATCTGTACTTCTACTCCTTACTTTTACCAAAACAGGCTTGCTACTTTTTCTCTTTTTTTTTTGCGCATTGACAGGGTAGGATAAGATGTATAATATGAGTCAGTAGGGGGCGCTGATGGACCGAGTACAGTCCCAGTTATTAAGTTAAGTGGTTTTCATTTAGTCCTGAGATATAAGCTAAATTAGGCTAAGTTGTTAGTAGTTTATTCAAACAATAACATTGAAAAACTAACATTGAAAAAACATACAATTTAATTTTTTTTACTTTTGTACTTTATACTTTCAAAAATACTTTTTGAGTACATTTCTCAGCCTGTACTTTTCACATTACTCAAGAAGATATTTGTATCAGTACTTTGTAGTCTTACTCGAGTTGTTTTTTACTAATGTATTTTACTCTTACTTAAGTAAGAAATCTGAGTATTTTCACTATCTCTGGTTAAATACAAATCTGGCAAAGGTATCAAATTTGCTTATAATGTGGACTATTATTATACTATTCAAATATTTGAATTTAAAATGCCCGAAATGTATGCACAGCATCCTCATTGTGCACAGATAATTTGCAAAAGGTAATAAAAGCCATTGAAGTCCCCACAGGAAAACAAGAAAGGCCTCAGAATGGAGGATGATATTTCCTTGAAATGATATGAACAAATACCTATAAATAGTAACGGTCTGGACGTAAGATTTCTACATATCACATCCACTATACTGAGTGAGTCAATATGGCAGGTGTCAATCTTACTGGAAATTTCTACTACGTTGTTAGTAACCACATGCATTGGCAGAAGTCTGTGTTATGTCTGGCGCATGTAGGTTTGTGCGTTGTGTCTCTGTGTGTGTCTGTGTGTGTGTGTCTGTGTGTGTGTCTGTATGTGAGAGAGAGAGCGCGACGACTACGACAGATGGATTCGTCTGCGGCTGCTGAGTGCTCACGTCTTTGGATTTGAGCGTTTTGATTTTGAAGGATTGTACTGCTGATTGGGGATTCAAACAAACGCAAAAGATGGATGGTCGCGAGTGATTCATCATTTGGAAGACACCTCAGGGACTATCTCTCTCTCCCGCACGCGCTACCTCTCTCTCTCTCCCTCTCTCTCTCCCTCTCTCCGCCTTGTGTGTGGCAAACGGCAACCTGTGGAAAACGAGCCTGCGGCTCCACACAACACCCTTAGCTCCAAAACTTAGATTGTCGCCACTCTGGAGGCGGTGCAGCAAAAAGACAGATGGGCCGCAACTTCTTATGATGGTGTGCCACGCCGTACGCCTACCTGATGAGCTGGGGAAGTAACAAGTTACAAGCAGGTTTTTCTAGCAAAGGGGAATTAGCTAACGACTGGTGATGGCAAAAGTACGCAGAGAGCTTACTATAATAATACATACATAATAATACATTTAAAGTAATACAAATACATACTTTGTGAATAGTAGAGGCTCTCAAATTCACTCTGTATCTTTGAAACTAGAAGAAAATACTATCTGAATTTGAAAGTTCTATCAATCACACACATACACACCCACACACATGTACACGTGTGTGGGTGTTTGTGTTCCAATTTAGTACTGTTAGATCATATTTGTTATTGGAATAGCACACTGCTGGAAATTAGGTGCGTCAAACCATTTAAAATATGTCTATAACATGTGTATTTGATTCATTCTAAGATTTCCCCTGGTGCACCCAGCAAAAGCGACAAGCTTCCCGGCCAGAGCCCGAGAAAGATCAGGAAACTGAGACAATGGCTGTGTCCGAAATCGCTCCCTAACGCCCATATAGTGCACTATATGGGGTGCACGCCATTTTGTAGGGGTGTCTGAATTCTCCATGTACCCTATATAGTGCACTGAAAGTATCCCACAACGCACCGCAAAAAGTAGTGAGCATCGGATGTACCCTAGATAAAGCAATATAACCCATAATGTATTGCGAGATGTTTTAAAAACCTAAACTTTAAAAAATGGGAGTGAATAGCGACCGACCGCGGCAAATAGGTATAAATGTAAGTACTTTTGACTTTTTGTGATGATTTTTGAATTTTATAATTATAATTTTTATAATTATAATTCATAATAATTTTCAACGGCGCCGACTCTAGTGTCCGAAATCTCGGCAGTTGCTGTTGAGTGCACTATAGGTGAGTGCACTATATGGGGGATAGGGAGTAGGGGATGGGGAGCGATTTCGGACACAGCCAGTGTCCCGTCCTGTCCCCGCGTCCGTCAGGGCTGCTTTGGTACACCAGAGTAGCTGCACAGGCCGACGCATGTCTGAATCAATACCCAAAAGTCTCGGAGAGGGGGCGCCGCCGCACCTGTCCAACCGACCGGCCCCATTATGAGAACAAGTAGGCCTGAATGGCCCAGCGCTGCACTATGCTGAACCAGACATATCGACAATTACACCCTGAACATTTTTTATTCTCATAGTTTCAATGGAAATACAGTTGGGTGTTTTTTAGGTTGCTGAAACATTAAATATCGCAGTTAAGGAGCAAAACATGAGCCTAGATTTGCGTCACCATAAGCACAAAATCACCTTCACGCTTTTTGCAAAACATTACGCTCATGGATTTGCAAAACACAAAGTGTTTTTTTTTTCAATATGTTTAAGCACATCCAAATGGCAGTTACATTTTGCAGTTACACACACACACACATATATATATATATATATATATATATACATACACACACATATGTGATATTACAGTAGGCTAGTGTATGCACATTCACAGTTACTTGGTCGTATGGTGGTATGTACTGGTAAATATTTAGCATGTTTGCAATTTCCGCACACTTCACTCTAGTTTACTGAACCACTGAGAGGAATTGCTGAATGTGTTTTAGGTCAAACACCACAGTCTAACTGGTCCAAAGGGTATCAATCCTACAAAACATGTGTTTCTATATGGTAACAAAGTGTGGTTTTTATAAGATAGTGTCAGGTTTTTACAAGAGTCTTTCATTTTAGCAAACGATTCGCAGTCTTCTGTTATTTGGGTGTTGTGTTGTGACAACTGAGACACAGTTTGCTAAATCGTGCCTAAGCAATAAAAAAAAATAAAAAACGTTTACAAGTGGTCCTCCGCAATGTGTATCAACAACATTAAAGATGACAAATTATTTTCTACATATACACATATATTGTTATACTTGTGGAGTCATCTTACAGTTGCTTGTCTCTGTAATATTATGCTGTTTGGTGTTACTCGCTGTTTGAGTATTTCAGTGCTTTGATAGCCCGCTTTAATGTCCATAGACTGCACTGTTGACTGATCACAGCAACAATAGATCAGAGGAATGTCGTGTACGTTTATAATATCACATTTTTAATGAAGTGGTTCAGGTTCAGAGGTGTGAACACAGAGAGCTCTTCAAAGTATATGCCAGGGCTGTGTCCCCAACTACTCCGTGCACCTGAAAGGAGAAAGAGAGAGAGAGAGAGAGATGAAAAGGTATCATGTTTACATAGATTAAATAAAGAGCAAGTGGAGACCATAACCATTCATGGTATGAGAAGAATACAGAGATAGCATCAGTCTGTGTGGAATCAACCCTGGACTAACGGACAACTCCAAAAGCATTGCTGTAGTTAGTTACGTGGGCCGGCTGTGCCGAGCAGGTTATGTTTCAGTCGCATTGGTTTGTCTATCAGCAGGATAACTGAAGAAGTTGTGTATAGATCTGAAAGACATTTTGTAGAGTTGTTGGACATGACACACAGCATTGTGAACAGCATGTGATTCAATTCTGGTGCATTTCTGTAGCCTTTAGGTAATATAACATAGCAGCATCTAGTTTGACTACTGTTATGAGCTTACAAACAGCAGCAACACGCAGCAGTGGCCTTCACTCTACTGTCTGTTATTATATAACACAGCTTAGATAGTGTAGCGGCTAGCCCTACAGTCTGCCAAGCTGGAGACCCGGGTTCGTGTCCCACCTCTGGCAGATCACGAAAATATTTATATTTATGACTATAATCCGTGTCCCACCAAGAACATGCTCGCGCACCACTGATGACAAGTAATTTTGGTGCATTTCTGTAGCCTATAAGTAACATAATAGCGTCTAGATGTTTTGGCATCAGTGACCCCGTGGCCTTGCGCAGGATTGCAACTCTCTTACTGCTTCTAGTTTATAAATAAACCACTAAACCATACGACGGACTCACAGACCACGGGCTACGCTCAGAGAGCAAAATGTTGTGTTGTGGTCAAAAGCGCCATAAATGTCACGGCAAAGTAGTAACAGCAGGTGCGCAAAACGACGTGCGCAGCTTGGAAGACATTTTTGGCAAAATTCCCGCAGCACTTTCCCAGAGGAGCGCCAGGGAAGACACCGTGAGAGACACGGCGACATGGACAGCAACAAAGGGCCTTATTAAATGTCAGGGTCCAATTCATTAAAAGTTTTTTTTTCTTGTTGTTATATTAGTTTCTATAAGCAATAAACCACTACAGTGTAAGGGTAACATCCTCTTTACAAGAGTGGGGGCCAACATTTACAGGAGTTAAATGTTGGCCCCCACTGTTAGCATATCCATGTCTTAATATTCAAAATGTGAAAGAGTTATTGGCAATAACCAAGATATTGAGTCATTACAGCTACCATGATTATGTGGGTGAGAGGGGGAGGCATTCCTGTTAACTTGTGCACTTGCATTTTCTAATTACATTGGGTAAAGCCATTAAAATGGAAAGCTATGTCAATACCATACTGTGTTGTCATCCCAAAGTGTAGGCCTCTGCTCAATGTTGGGTTCATAGAGCAGTCAGGCCTGATCTGTGTTCATATTGGCAGAATTTCTAAAAGCAGTCGAGGATTCAGGTTTGCTGACCTCAGGATCACGTCAACTTTCATTTATTTATTTATTTTTGCTTCATCAGTCCAGGACTGGCCGGTCTCACTGGATCAGTTCGCAGCTGCATGTGAAGCGGGTGGGATGGCGATCAGCACCTTAAAGTCTGAGGTCATGGCTTCAGCCGGGAAAGGGTAGAGAGCCTTCTCCAAGTTGGGAAAGAAGTCTTGCCCCAAGTGGAGGACTTCAAGTACCTCTGCGTCTTGTTCACGAGAAATGCAAATCCTGCACGGATCTGTTGTGGTGAAAGGAGAGCTGAGCCGAAATTGAGAGAAGCTCTCAATTTACCAGTCTATCACCTATGGCTATGAGCTTTGGGTAGTGATGGGTAGTGAGTAGGGTGCAAGTGGCCAACATGAGTTTCCTATGCATAGTTGCTGGCTTCTCCCTTAGAGATAGCGTGAGAAGTGCAGTTATCCGCAAGGGGCTTGGAGTGGAGCCACTGCTCCTCCATGCTGAGAGCCAGCTGAGATGGCTTGGATATCTGATAAGGAAGCCCTCCCAGGGAGTGTTGAGGACATGTCCCCAGGGAAGACCTAGGCCAGTGGACTGGGAACACCTCAGGATGCCACCGAACGAGATAGAAGAAATGGCCAGGAAGAGGTCTGGCCTTCCACACTCAAGCTGTGCCAGTGACCCGTCCAGGGATGAAGCAGGAGAAGAAGTAACTAACTAATTAAGATCAAATGGCCAATGGAAATCTTGGTCAAAATGTTCTAGTACTGGCACGGCCATGTACTATATATCAAATGAATTAAAATTAACTTCTAACATATTCCCTTCCTTAGGTGTACGCTGTTTTCTCTCGTATTATGGCCACAGGAATCTTTCAAATCTTCCAAAGTTTAAAACATTGTGATGGAAAAAAAGAGAAATAAGCAAGGGATGAACAAATAGCGGTGGTTGAGCTCAGCCTGAATTGAACTATGTTGAAATTATTTCAATGCAAGATATAGTTACTGATTAAACATTTCTAATGATTAAATGATTGCTTTTATGAGCCACAGTAGAATCAAGTTTAGCACACCACACACACCACACACATACAAATGGTGGTAGTTGCTATGAAATGCACTGACACGACCTATTGGGAACAATGTGTCTTCCCAAGGACAGATGTGTCAGGGATGATGTTCAGAGCTGGGATTCGAACCACCAACCTTTCAGCCTTCAACACTTTGATCAATGGAACAGCCACTCTACCAACCCCTAGGACTGGCCTGAGGGGACGCCAAACATACCATGGAACAATCCACAGCAATAAAGATATCTAATAGTTTAGGTGGCATAAAATACCGTTTAAAACGATTAAAAAAAAACAAGTAGGTCTTAAAGTATTGTTTCCACGACAGTGAAAAGAAAGGAACAACCTTGTGTCATTTGTTGCAGAACAAACAATTAACCTAATTGGATCAGGCCATCAAGAATCAATAACAGGCGTGCGTGTGCCTGCACCTGCACGTCCGCTATCAGGGGAGTGGACGGCGGTGGATGAGGCGGGAGGGTCTAAAAGGCAAAGAGATATGCACAGCCAGACGGCGGAGCTACGCCGCGTTCCACTCCCCTCCCCTTCCCTCCCTGCATCATATTTCAGAGTGGGGAGCAGCCACAGCCCAGGAATGCATCAGGTGAACATAAATCAGGCAGGCCTTGAGTGGAACTTGGCAGACGCCGAGGGTGGGGTTAGCAGGGGTGACGGCAGGCGGGGGGACTGCAGACGCGGGGAGCTGCGGTGTAGGTGCTGAACACGGTGGTGGCGGTTGTGGCAGCCGTGCTGGCGGTGATGATGGTCAGTGAGTTGCATTGACAGGGTGATAAGGTGCCACTAATGGTGAAGTGGTGATGCTGTTTCTACAGCCGCAGGGGGGGCATATGGCCTGACCTCCATATTGATTTCTCAAAAATGTCCTGTGTTTGAGAGAATACATTCATATTACATTTTACATAATTTCTAAACAATACGTAAATGAATAGTATATATATTTTTTTTTTACAAATTGACTTCATTTTGGAGAGGAACTATGACTATGTATTTCCCTGTGAGCTGCTACACCTGTCGAAAGTGGATTATTGCAATGCACTGAAACCACAACAATGGAACTGCACTTGGTAAGTAAAGTGATTGTTCGCCCCAGAACTGTGGTCCAAGTGTTGACAAAGGAATGACCTAAAAAAAAATGCACCTCATCGGTAGAGGTTATGAATTTCAGTTTGCACATGCCTCTCTGTACCATTATGTGTGTGTCCATCAAAGATGGGCAGTAACACATTACATATACTCAGTGTAGCGGTTCGCATTTCTTGGGGAAATTCCATATACACGTGGACTCTGATATTCTGTGATATTCTGTGACCAGCACATTCATGCCCATATTTGGACTGGTGTCTCATTGTGATGTCATCGACACTCCCCTCTGCTGTCGGCTTGACACACAGGGGCATTCAGTGTTCCATTCTCATTCTGTTTTGACTCTTGAAGAATAAAGAGCTTTTATGATAGAGGCTGTGTCCTTCCTCTACACACATACCTCTACATTGGTGACCCCGACTGCTCTTGGAAGTTTCCTAGAGCGAGAACACGCGCACAGGGGGCCAGCTACCGGCGTCTGACGCCACTGGGAGGACACTCGCCACAGCCGGACACTCGGATCTCTACGTTGGCGACCAGCTACCTCCAGCTGCCTCCCACCGGCACCGCAACGGTGCCTCTGCGGTCTACACATGGCCCAGCGGACGACTCTTCAGCCGTCTCAACTCACACTACTACACAGACGCCATTGGCACCTGCCGTGCAGCTAGCACGTTCGCAACACTGATTAGCACTCTATCCTGTGGCACAGGCATCATACTCCTTTGCAGGTTAGTTAGGCCAGGTTAGTTAAATGTCTCCCATGCAGCCATGTGACAATTAATGTTGGGGTACATGGAGGGGACACAGTAACTGCACCTATGGGTCCGCTTTAACCACCCATGACAGACGACACTCATGGCTCATTGGGTTCATCTATTGTGTTTGTTCTTTGTAGTTGGCCAAAAATCGTTTGTAGTTAAGCCAGACAAAATCCTGACCCTGGAGATTAATGAAACGCAGCATAAGCACAGGGCTAGGGCTAGTGTAAATACAAGCTCAGCACCCACCGCAAACGGCCCAGCAGTAAATGAAACACAAAGTGATTGCTCAATAGACACTACAGCCAATCGAAAGGCAAGCAACTCACTGCCAGCTAATCACTTTACAGATATACCCATCCCATCCATTGTCTGTTGGAATGCCTGTACCCCGCCAGGTGCAGCTGAACTGCACCAAAAGCGCTGCACTATGAGATGACATGCTCAGTTACTACCGTGCTCAGTTAACATATTTTTTGGGCTATAAGCCACAACTTTTTTTTTCCCTCACTTTGAGCTAATGAGGTAGTGCAGCTATTTTGTTTTGTTTTTCTCCGGCGCGTTAATATGAAATAAAATTTAAAAAGTCAAATTTGAATGACGCCCAGATCCTATCCAAGATGGCGCGCGGGACACCAGCCTAGTTTGTATCGGCGCACACACAGCCACTGTTGCGCTAGTGTGACATGATAGCTCCTATGTAGCATGTAAACAGCGCTCGGAATGAGTGTTAGTATAAAATAACATTTTAAAAAGCTGCCGAAAGTCATATTTAAAAGGCCCGATCCTATCCAAGATGGTGGTCGGGACACCCACCTAGTTTGTATCTATGCGTGACACACAGCCGCTGCCGCTTTAATGTGACGTGATAGCTGCTATGTTGCATGTAAACAGCGCTTGGAATGACTTGGATGACAAATGGCAAAAAAAAACCACTGGCCGCAAGCGCCGGGTATCGTTTTCTGACGTCTGTCGGTGGATCCTAACTTCTTGGAAAAGCGCAACGGAATCTTCTATCACCAATGACTTTTGAAATGCTGGACTTGCACAAGGGTAGATAAGCGTCCCGTCCCAGCCACGGGGTGACCCATGGCAACACAAATTACTACAGAACTACAGAAGCAGTATGTGACTTAGCTTTTCTGACTTTTTTCCACTCCGACACTGAGGAAGTTTGAGTTCAGTGACAAGGTGTAAAGCAATTATTAACAGTTCTGTTTTGTTTTGCCGTTTTTATTACAAGCGGCATTGTTTTCAAGCGCGGTTCGGAGACTATAATATTAAAAATATTGAAATATTAATTTCAGTAAATGGCCACTTTTAGGCCGGTGCGGCCGGGCGGTGTGGCCCGGAAAATACGGTAGTCTGTAATCTGTGTACTGTTCCAATGAACGTTGCTAGCTGAACTGTCCCTTATTAGGCAACTGACTGACCCACTTTAGGAAGTTGCAAAAAAGGTCCCACATTAGGGCAATCCACCCTACCTAAGGTGGAACATTGAAGTGTAGTGTTGAAGAGTTTAATTGTTACCATCGTTTGCTTTTACCCTAGTTTCACTGGCATTCATTATTTTAAGGAGGAGCCAGAGCCACTGAAGTTTAGGTGGCCCACTTTAGGGCAATCCACCCCACAGCTGCGCACCTGAGTGAGTGCAAGGACACCGGCAAGATAGGTATGTATCAATTCGGCTAAGATCCGGGAAGACACCGCTAAAGGAGAAACCGCAAGGGGTCCGCGTTGGCCGAGTGGTTATGGACACCGCACCTAACGCGACCCCATTCATGTTAGTGGCGGTCTGTCTACCGCAGCGCCGGCTGTGTCGCGAGTTCGACTACGCTCGTCGACTTGTCTGCAATGTCTACCCCCGATCTCTTCAACCCAGTTTCCGACTAATTCTATCCAATAAAGATGGAAAAACGGCGCTGACGTCGGAAAAAATAACTTTAAAAAAATAAAAGAACCTTGGTCTTCATGAACTTGGTGTGATTCTTGTAAACTTCCATCTGTTTGATCTCCTCCTCGCGGTCCTCTGTGTTCAACAGCCCGTTGGCCTTCAGCATCTGGATCTCGTCCTCCAAGTCACGGATGTTGCGCTCCAGTGATGCTATCTTAGTATCCTTGTCCACAGGCAGAGAGACCATTCAATCAATTACCATTCATCAAAATTCCGGCACTAAAAGCCAAAGACAGTCATGACAATTGATAAACGGCATAAAAGGTGTTTGTAACAAGCAACATCTGAAGGAACAACACACAAATAGTGGTAAGCAGCAGCCGCTCACTTAAGCTACAACACTTATAGTGCATCTGTTGAGGTAAAGAAACAAATCTCAGTTAGCCTGAACCCTCAACAACACATATCTAGTGACTCTGGTGTGGTAAAGAGCAGCATCTCAGATAGATAAAACACATTGGATATTGAAAATGTTTTTTTAGGATTGCTCTTGGAAGGCAGTTGAATAGCCCTGGTCTAAGCGATGTGCGATGCGTGGACGATGCGTTAGTTCTGGCTCGCCAGGCTATACTTAACCCACATTGAGGGCTAAGTATGTAGAGCAAATAAAGACATTTGCTAATGTGTTAATGTTTGAGTGGTAGTATTGACATTTTAAATGTCCTAATTTAGACGGATAATTTAGGCTGTACCGTGAATAAGAAGGATTATGCAAGTCACAACAATTGTAAACCCAGCTTAGATAAATGATTCTTAGCAGAAGAAACAGAATTCATTGACTGCGCTCGTCCCTCCATATTATTATTATTATTTATCATTATTTGTAGTATTACACTACCATAACAGTGTAATTATTATATTATCAAGAATAATTATCATTCTCAGATTTCAGACACTTCTCTGGTCACAACAAAAAAGTTAACGGTAATAATGTCGTAGAAATATTTTTAAAAATAATTACAGTGGTCTTGAGAATAGTCTTAGGTCAGTATTAGAGAAATAGTAAAGAGCGGAATTACCTATGGGTGCTTGACCAATTGCTAATTCATAGCGTTTTGGCTCATCCCATACAGTATGGGTACTGTGTTATAGGTACCCCAACCAGAGGGGCTAACAAGAAGGCAACGGACACCTAGGAAAAATAAGTGTGCTGTACCCTCCAGGATTCCGTAGTGGAAACAAGGCATTAATGTAAACACCCATCACACAGAGTGGGCGTGGTTGGGGTAAACTAAGTTCAGCTTAATATAGATGCAGACAGGCTGGGAACACCTTGAAGAATCACCCCAGCGGGAATATAAAAAAAACAACGTGAACGCAAAAACAAACGTCACTCCAAAACTGCAACGTCTGCACGGGGCTTCTAAACTGTCCACGCAGCCATCAGCCCGTCCACTATGCATACACGTACGTACACAAACAGACAAGGACCAAAGCAGGGATAGTCTAATACCTTCATCTCAATGATGGTTTGAAGAGCCTTTGTTTTGCTGGGATCTTGATGCAGCTGACTCCGCCTATGCAATTCCTGCAATAAAGTGCATTATGATACGCAATAAAGTGCATTATGATATAT
>OMKY01209533.1:0-15000 GCA_900302395.1 Bregmaceros cantori | reverse complement strand
TCCCGTTTGATTGATAGTGAATTGAGCGGATCACATTGTCTGAAGTTGCTCGCATCCAGCTGTCCACACTCCAGAGACGCACCCAAACGCTGTGTCACCACTCTGCATGATAATAATTCTGCCGGTCGCGCGATTGTTGCGCAAACTCATGTTTTGATCACATATTGTTTGCCTCACGGGAGTCAAGGCTCAATCCTCACGTTATAGTTTGTCATTCCATCGTGTTATTCCTTGCAAGTTGGTTTTGTTGGTGTTCTTTTTCCTTCCTTCGTCGTACATTTCTTCTCTGACTTTCATTCATTCGCTCTTTCTCGTCTTTCCTATACCATGCTAATGCTAAAACTATACTATGCTAATGCTAAAATTGCTAGTGGTATTCTATGTGTCCCCAGAACCAAGTTAGTTTGTGGTGGTTAATCTTTTATTTCCACTGCTGTTACAGTTTTAACTCATTCCTTTTAACTTAATTATTTTTAGTTAATTTCCATAAATGTCAGGACAAGCTGCATAGTGCAAAATCACGTTTCACTTTTACTGATGAAATTGAAAGCAGGTTTTAAACTTCATGTCACATATGCAGAGTACAAAAGTTGTATACAATTATTGAAACAAATTGAAATAAAAATACATGTAAGATACATGAGGAATGGTACACACTGTTTTTTGTGTGTAACTTTAGTCTGATTATTTATTGCTTTGGGTAACTTAATCAAATGAACATAGTTACTCTAACTTAGTCACTTAGTTATTTTTGACTTCTTCACATACACACACTTTGATTGAAATTGATGAGTTGAGACAAATTTCCAGAGGAGGAATTTAAGAGTGTACTGAAAAGTTATGGCCAGTACTTTGATTCAGGGAGCCTGAGGTCTGAACTTCAAGTCCTGTATTCAAACCAGGACTTGCAGGGCAATAGGGGAAAGCTGTGTGTTCTTGCTGTTCATGAAAGACATTGGACAGGGTTGGACAGCCTTTTTGACTTTGATAGTTTGCGAACTTCTTTCATTATTATGAAGTGTGTCCTCACACAATATTGGATTTTAATGACTTTTTAAATGAACTGTAATAGAAATGTAGTTTGGAAAATGTATGATTGCAAACATGTTCTTCAATTATTTGGAAAATGCATTTCAATTGTCGTTGTTGTCGTTGTTACAATTATTCTTCATTAATATACTCTTGTTATAATTCTTATGTATTTTGTTACAATTGAGGTGTTTCTGTGGTAGTCTTTGTAATATGCAATTTCTTTCTCTTTGACTGCAGACAGAGAACACCACTGTTGTTCTAAGTGTAACAGCCCCATGGAGTGGTCCTAATCTACATTTTGGAATTGGTACATTAGACTCCACCATTCATATTTAACGACTGTCCTTCATATGGAATGAGAGAACAAAGGTTATTGTCCACTGGGGGCAGGTTAAATAAACTATTGTTTCTATTTGCTAATGACCTGACAACCATCAAGGCCCCCACTCCCAGTATCAATAGGCCTATACTTACTCCACTGTCATTCAGATGATTTGGGATAACAATATTTATTGTGCTACCAGCTCCAAAATTAATATACTCCTTCCTTCCCCCGAAGCCTCTGTAGAAGTTTCAAGGGGAACAGTTTTTCCCTTTCTGCACTTACTTTCTTGCTGAACTACAAAACATCCTACAGAAAATGCATACTGCCAAAGATGTGATGAAAGAGAGATGTTTTTAGAATGGAGAAAATGTAGCTTTAATTTTGTTATTAATTTTCTTCTTTAAATTATATGTTGTTGTTTGTGGATAATTTTTGTGGACTTTCACACAAGCGTGTTTTCTGTGTAAAAATGGTTGCCTGAAAGAGTTAAATGACCAAACAGAGTGGTAAACATTCAAAATATTATAGTAATAGTCAATAAAATATGAACATGTTTCACCGACAGATTCATCTTTATTAGCATAACGAAAAATGAATGTCAACATTGTTGCCTACAAAAAAAAGAACATAGTGTCAAAGAATAATCATGTTCATGCCAGAAAACTTCATTAGGTTTTCTCAAAAGTGATTAGGCAGTAAGGTAAATGGATGTATCAAAAAAGTGAAAAAAGATGTCTTTGTTGTGAAGATGAAAAATAACATCCACACCATCAACATAAAAAAAAAAATCTATCTATCATATATATATATATATATATATATATATATATGTTTCCTTTAGCAGCCCCCAAGCCTCTGTAGATGAGGCTTAGAAAATGCATACTGCCGAAGATCCAATTAAAGATACATTTTTAGAATGTATAACATTTTGCTTTAATTTTTCCTCAAAAGTAGAGATTTTCTTCTTTACATTAAATGTTGTTGCTTCTGGAGAATATTTGTGGACTATTAAACATCAGTATGTTTTCTGGTTGGCTGTGAAATAGTTAAATGACTGACACAGTGTTATACAAACTGGATGCATCAAAAAAGTGGGGGAAAAATATGTTTTTGTTCCGAAGATAAAAAGTTACACCCACACCATCTACATCAGAAAATGCACATTGTTCGCTTAAAATAGATCATGCAGAATAACATCAATCTGAAATGAAGGCTTTCATTTGCTATGAGAGTTCATTTAGTGTTTCACTCCACTGTTGAGTCTTCATTCCCAGGTAATGTCTTTGAAGATCGTCCCCCATTCAATAAAGGGCTTCTCCACAGTGTGGATTCTTTTGTGCCTGGAGAGACTGGCCCTCACACTGAAGCTTGTTCTACACAGTTGTCTCCAGTGTGGATCAACATATGACGAGAGATGTGAGACTTTTTACTGACGCTTTTTCCACATTCACTGCAACTGAATGGCTTCACTCCAGTGTGGATTCTCATATGACGTGAGAGTATTGGATTTGTATCTGAAGCTTGTTCCACACTCACTGCAGCTGAATGGCCTCTCTCCAGTGTGGATCATCATGTGACATGAGGTTTTTGAGTTAATGTTTTTCCACATTCAATGCAGCTGTATGGTTTCTCCCCAGTGTGGATCATCGTATGATTTGAGAGGTCAGATTTCTCCCTGAAGCTTTTTCCACATTCAATGCAATGATGGGATTTCTTGCTAGTGTTGCTGTGTTGAACAACCTGCACATTGTCCATCTTGTTCAGCCAACTGCTGATCTGCTCCGGCCACTATGGAGGTAGAAAATAAATCAACAGTTATTGTTAAATTTACCTTTAAACTACATAGTGTTACTTCCTTTATATTCAAATTATGTAACTCATCAAGATCTGAGAAAGACCTGATCAAATATCCCTGATTCAAAGACAAGCAATATTAAGATCCCAAAATAAATGCATCATGGTAACATGCAAACAATTTTAACAAATTGTTAATTATGCCAACTATTCCATGCATGCAAACCATATTTATCTTCATAGATATTCTCAGACTCTGACATGAACTCAAAAGAAGATATTCTTATTCAACAGATGATGATGCATGTTTAGAATTTCGAACAAAATGTAAGGAAAGTACAAGTGATTTGCTTTTAAAAGCCGAGGCACGGAATATGTGGAAGTCCTTATATAGTCCCCCGATACATACGGGATGGTGACGATGTGTTGTAGAGACGGCGCAGGGGGTGAGAGCAGGCATATATCCGCGGGAAGGGGGCGCGCGATGTGTCCATCGATGAGCCGCCCGTGGGTGAGGGGCGCGACGGTGGGTTTAGGAGGGATGCGCAGTGGTGGGTAAAGTCCGCTGGTGTTGACCGAGTGGCGTATCGCTCGCCACTTCTGGATCGAGCGGCCGGTGGTGCCAACACGCAGGTGACAGTCGGCTCTCCATGTGTCCCATGTGGGAAAAATAAAATAACACACGCTGCTAATAGCCTTGCATACTCACCCAGCTCAGGGACCCGACACCGTGTGTTGACGGCCGGTCGCATGAGTTGGCTGCGGCGGCGCTGATTAGCGGGTAACAGTTAGAGGCCGAAGTGTTCCGCACTCCGATACGACGAAGGGGAACGGTCGCCCTCACGCATAGTGTGCGTGGAGGGGGCAGGCCACGCCGGGTGGCGAATCGCGCGTAACTGGCGAGGTGCAGAGGGGTCTCTGTACCACCCACGCCAGCACCTGGAAAAACATCTTCGGCACCTCAGGGACTTCCGTCCGCTTACCTCTCCCGGACCCAGGCTCGACGGGGTCCGGGGCGGCTTCACCCGTGCGTGCGGCTTCACCCGGAACCACCATCGACGGGGTAGCACTGGCGAGACAGGCTCCGCTGCGGGGTGCGAATCAGGCACCGATCGTAGTGTGAGTTGAGACGCCTGTAGAGTCGTCCGATGGGCCATGTGTAGGCCGCTGAGGCACTATTGCAGTGCCGGTGGGAGGCAGCTAGAGGTAGCTGGTCGCCAACGCCGATGGGCCATGCGTAGGCTGCTGAGGCACTATTGCAGTGCCGGTGGGAGGCAGCTAGAGGTAGCTGGTCGCCAACGTAGAGATCCGAGTGTCCGGCTGTGGCGAGCGTCCTCCCAGTGGTGTCAGGCGCCGGTAGCTGCCCCGCCCGGGTTCCGGGGCACCCAGGGGCGCGTGTTCTCGCTCTGGGAAACTTCCAAGAGCAGTCGGGGTCACCAATGTAGAGGTATGTGTGTAAAGGAAGGACACAGCCTCTATCATAAAAGCTGTTTATTCTTCAAGAGTCAAAACAGAATGAGAATGGAACACTGAATGCCACCGTGTCTGGTAGACAGCGGAGGGGGTGATGACATCACAATGAGACACAAAGACAGTTACACCAGTCCAAATATGGGCATGAATGTGCTGGTCATAGAATCTCACAGTGTCCATGTGGGTGTGAAATTTCCCCAAGAAATGCGAACCGCTACATGAGTATGTAAACCTTTTTTTAATCCAGGCAGCTTTGATAATCATCTCAGGCCTGCAGCTACAACTTGGTAGCACCTTTAATCTGCTCAAATATCTCTTAGGAATGATAATGAAACACGTACAATGTTTTCAATAAATTACTCATGTAACTGTTAATATGACACAATTAAAGCACATATATTAGACATTCTACCTTCAGGAAAGTCTTGCCAGCTGTTGAGGGGCACGGGTGTCGCTCAGAGTTCTTGTCCTCTTGTGGTGATCCTCAGAGTCTACCTGCGTAATGCCCTGACTCATAGGAACCTGCTGCTTAAATGTTTGTGTGGAGGGGGTGTGGTTTAGCTCTGTGTCGTGATTGGTCCCTGAGAATGAAACTAGAGCTTGCATTAGCATTAACATGTCAGACCACGACCCTCCCATCATCAACATCTCCAAGCTGTCAAGGTTGTGTTAGTAATTATTCATTTCCTGTGTCAACAATTTATATTTGGAGTAGAGGTTCAGATGGTTATATACTTGTTGTTATATACTAGAAAGAACAGAAGGCAACAGCTATGCAGATTTTCAGGACACATTAACAAAATATAATATTATAAGCTATGTTCTGATTGGTTTAAATTTAAATTATACCACAAACTGTGTCATTACTAATTACTGGTATATGAAATTAGACTGATCAATATTAGTTTTTATTTACTGATTCTTATTCGTCATCATTAATTTGGTAATTGTATCTTAACATATTTTTGCATTCTGTGTGAGCCGTCCCATGGACTGAATTATTATTTCTAAATATAGAGTCGTCAAGCGGTTATATTCACTCAAATAAGAGATAGGCATCATCCTTCTAACTAGCCTGGTCATTTTGTGAATAATAATACAAGTTGAAGCACAGAGCGATGCAGAAGAATTTAACTAATGCATCTTCTGCCTCCCCTTTTAATAACTAAGGTTTATCTCCTTGTAGATAAATGCCAGATATTTATAATAATAATAGTAATTATTAATAATAATGATAATAAATTGACTTGGACATCTCCAATGGGCGTGGGTTGCTTGGGATTTGTGCTAATTTTGCTGTTAATAGCACAATACCCTTTGTTTCCTCTGGTATGTTGTCAAGTATTGGCCCATTCATACTGTGGTCATCTTACTCCATATGAATGACAGTAATTATGTATGGATGAATACCCAGTCACTACTATGGAGGAATTAATGGCTGATGACCACAATAGCTAACCAACTGCTTTATTGTTCACTTGGAACCATCAAGCAGTTTAACCCTCTAATGCCCAGGCATGGAACAGGCTCTCTTTTAGGTGATTTACCTAAACCTACCTACCATAACCACGGATAAAGCCTATGAAACAAAATCATAGCTATACACATTTTGGCTCCTTTTTTTCCAAACTAGCATAGCTATCACCCAAAAACCTTGCAGAAAAAACCTTGGCCTTTGCAGTGAAGTTTTAGAATTAAACATGAGACATTAAAAAACATGAAAAAATACCCAATTTTTCCTCAGGTGAATTTTATGAAATCTGTTGTGGTTTTTAAAGTTTTGAACTTTTTATATGAAAATCATCCTAGTTCGGTGCACATTTAGGTGAAACAGATTTTAAGAACATGTATATATAAAAGATTTTAAAAACATTATACACACACACAATCTTGGTTTTTAATCATTATTAACGTTTTTGAGCATTTTCACGTTATTTTTATTATTATTTTTTTTACCTAATTAAACATTCTTCTAACATTATATTTAAAAAACACAGTATGTATATGGTTTTGTGTGTGCTATGAAATGTAAACGTTTGGGAGAATTTGATCCAGTAATTTCCGAGAAACAGCTTTGAATCTAAAAAAAACATTCTTTGTTTTCATTACCTTGTGTGCGTTGAACGTACGAATGACCCAATTGGTCAAAGATATATATTTTTGGATAGCCTGTTTTGTGCTGAAAACAACAGCATGCCATTTGTCAAGAAAATCTTGCATTTTCAATTTTTTAAAAAAATCAAAGTGTAAAACGTCACTACTTCACGTGAGAAAGCTCCATGGTGCATCTTCCATTGGTGGTCGATCAAGCTGGCTTTGTTCCCGCGGCGGGAATGCGCTCGTGCTAGACGGGGCCGCTCGCCGTGTTTGTCAGTATGTTTGTAAGCGGTTTTGTTTTCATAGCTGACCAGGGAGCATTAAAATCGTCGGTCAATGGGACATTCTGACGTCACAGCTCCAGCCCCAGGAAGTGACGATCGGCGAGGGTGCATTTATGTTTAAAATCAATGAAAATGATTTTTTGGTTAAAACAGCGTTTCATATATTTTAAAGGACCGGTTACTCTTGTAGGATAATATAATTATATATGCTGTGTGAAAAGTTAAGAGAGAGTTGTTTTTGGGTTAACCCAAAGAGTGCGCCCCCCGGAGCATGGGTCGAGCAGTGCCGCAGGTTCAACAAACATTGTTGAAAACATTGAAAATATTTCTTTGTCAATAAAATAGAAATGGACATGTTCATGTTCACCAACTGACTCTTTTTTATTAGCTGGACAATAATTAAATATCAACATTGTTGCCTACAAAAAAATTGACAAAAACATTTTGTCAAAGAATAATCACATTCATGGCAGAAAAATACATCTGGTTGTCTCAAAAGTGATTAAAAAATTATGTTTTTCTATTTGCTAATGACCTGACAACCATCAAGGCCCCCACTCCCAGAATCAATAAGCCGCTGTTGTTCGCACAACTTAGGATAACAATATTTATTGTGCTATCAGCTCCAAAATTACCATACACCTTCCTTTAGCAGCCCCCAAGCCTCTGTAGATGTTTCAAGGGGATCAGGAGAAACACCAAAACAACATTGGAAGGCACAAGTTAGCATTCTGCTTTCTGTCCTAAGTTTAAATCTAATTTAAATAGTTAGTCTTTCAAAGCTTTTCCATTTTATCTATGTGCTGAATTCTTGTACATGGTTGTGTATTATATGGTGTAAATGTTCAGAGATATTTATGGATCATGTAGAGCTATACGTAAGTTATATGTTTTTCCGTCACAATCATACAATATCAGACAGGTTTTTTTCTTTCTGCAGTTGTTACAAACATATCTATAGAAAATGCATACTGCCAAAGATGAAGGGAGATATTTTTAGAATGTAGAAAATGTTTTGGCCTCAAAAGTAGAGATTTCCTTCTTTAAAATCATACGTTGTTAGTAAAAATGGATGGCTGTGAAAGAGTTAAATGACCAAACACTGTCAGTAAAATAGAAATGGACATGTTTCACCAACAGATTCATTTTTATTAGTTGAACAAAAAAAAATCAATGTCAACATTGTTACCTAAAATTTCCATTGACAAAAACATTGTCAAATAATAATCACATTCATGCCATAAAAATACATCTGGTTTTCTCAAAAGTGATTAGGCAGTAATGTAAAATAGATATTTCAAAAAAGTGGGAAAAAAAGATGCACACAGAAAAATGCACATTGTTTCATCGCTTAAGAGATCATGCAAAATAAAAGATAAACATCTGTACACACAGTAACGCTAAATGTCTAAAACCAAAACTACATTATCACAGTGACATACGTTTCCCAACATATTTTTTTTAGTTTTGTTTCTGAAGATTATGTGACTGAAGATTATCCCACGTTCAATTCAGCTGAGGGGCTTCTACACAGTGTGGATTCTTTTGTGCCTGGAGACGGGCCTTCACACTGAAGCTTGTTCTACACTGATGGACTTGTCTTCAGTGTGGACGCTCATATGACGCGAGAGTCTACATTTATGACTGAAGCTTTTTCCACATTCGCTGCAACTGAACGGCCTTTCTCCAGTGTGGATCTTCATATGACTTGAGAGGTTGACTTTTTGACTGAAGCTTTTTCCACATTCACTGCAACTGAATGGCTTCTCTCCAGTGTGGATCATCATGTGACATGAGAGGTTACATTTATGACTGAAGCTTTTTCCACATTCAAAGCAGCTGTATGGTTTCTCCCCAGTGTGGCTCCTCATATGATTTGAGAGCTTAGATTTGTCCCTGAAGCTTGTTCCACACTCACTGCAACTGAATGGCCTCTCTCCAGTGTGGATCATCATATGACTTGAGAGGTGACTTTTGTGACGGAAGCTTGTTCCACACTCACTGCAGCTGAATGGCTTCACTCCAGTGTGGATCCTCATATGACTTGAGAGTGTAGATTTGTCGCTGAAGCTTGTTCCACACTCACTGCAACTGAATGGCCTCTCTCCAGTGTGGATTCTCATATGAGTTGAGAGATACGGTTTTTGACTAAAGCTTTTTCCACATTCAGTGCATCTGAATGGTCTTTCCCCAGTGTGGACCCTCATATGAATTGAGAGAAGATATTTTCGACTGAAGCTTGTTCCACAAACAATACAGTTGAATGGCTTCTCCCCAGTGTGGAGCCTCATGTGCCTGGAAAGACCTGACTTATCCCTGAAGCTTGAACCACATTCAGTACAATGATGAGATTTCTTGCAAGTGTTGCTGTGTTGAACGACCTGCACATTGTCCATCTTGTTCAGTCAGCTGCTGATCCCTCAGGTCACTATGGAGGTAGAAAATAAAATAAACTTTGTGTAAAAAGTACTTCCAAATTAGGCAGTGTTACTCATTTATATTCACATTCTGTTAATCAGATCACACAATATTAATATTCCAAAATAATCCCATTGCGTTCATTTTAGCATCTTGTTACGAGCCTTCTAACGATTCCATGCATGCAGACCATCATTATCTTCACAAATTACAATTCTGTAAATTACAATTTACAATTCTCAGACATAAGCTCAAGTGATAGAAAATTCAAAAAGGAGATATTTTCATTGAACGGATGACAATGCATATTTAGAATTTAGAACACAATGATTGGAAAGTAGAAGTGATTTGCTGTTTAATAGGTTATGTCTTGAATACACTGAAATGTGTGCCATGTTTGAAGAGATGATCAGAAATCAAGTTAGTTAGTATGTAAACTTTTTTTCTACAGGCAACTTTAATAATGATCTCAACACATCACTCATGTAAGTGTTAATACGGCACAAATATTAGAAACTCTACCTTGAAGACAGTTTTACCAGCTGCCACAGTGTTGAGGGAAACAGTCGTAGCTCAAGAGTTCTTGTCCTCTTGTGGTGATCCTCAGAGTCTACCTGCATAATGCCCTGACTCATAGAAACCTGCTGTTTAAATGTTTGTGTGGAGGGGGCGTGGTTTAGCTGTGTTTGGTGATTGGTCCCTAAATTTGAAACTAGAGTCTGCATTAGCATTACCATTCCCCCTGTCAGACCACATCCCTTCCATCATCAGCATCTCTAAGATAAGATATGTTTCCATTACCGTTTTGACTTTAATAGTTTTATTCTTATTTAATTTGAACTCTGTGAACGTTGTGTTTGTTATGATGTATTTCCTGTGTCAACAATTTATATTTGGAGTTAAGATACATTTGTATTTGTTAGGTCAGGAACAGAAAGACCAGAAGGCAACACCTATGCAGAAATTCCGGACATAATAGCATTACAAATCTTGTTACGATTGGTTTAAATGCAGTTGTACGAAATCCAAATGTATTGTTGTTTTGGAGCCTGTGTTTTGAAACAATGTCTTATTGTCATTGGAGGTAAAATGTAAAGATGGGGATTTCAAGGCTTCCGACACCTCAAACAGTTACCATGGATGTGTTCTTGAATAAAGCACATTTCTTATAAAAAAAAAAACCTCATGGTTTCTGTCTTCTGCAGGGTGATACAAAATTGGCCATTGTAACAGTGTCATTGTGACAATCATCCTATGTGGTGCATAATATTGGTCAGACTCATTGTTGTGCTGAGTCATAATGTGTGGCTGTCCCTCTCAATGAAACCGAGTGGTCACAGTGGTGACATGCTGAACTAACATTCCTAAATAAAAAATATATACATATGCACACACACAATGAGTACTATTACTATACACCCCCAGGAGAGAGGGAGAGACAAAGAGACACTCCTGAAAACTTTTCCGACCGACACGCCTCCTCTATCTTTGACACGCCTCCACTCAAACCGACACCTTTCAACACCTGCCCACGTGACATGCGGCCCTCGACACCAATTCTCGCGATGCTTATGTGTCATTTTGTTCCCCCATCCCTAGTAAAATGTGATCTATTTCAATTAAATACATTTTAATGAAGCGTGCCCTCCCATAATATTGAATTGAAATTACAAACTTTAAAAGTAATAGAAATGTATTGTGTACATTTGGTGATGGCAAAAATGTTCAATTATTTTTGGGAAAATGCATTTCAATTGTCATTCACTGAATTGTTTTTCATTAATATATACTCTTGCTCTAATTCATATATATTTGAATATAGTTATGTATTTGGTTACAGTTGGTGTTTCTGCAGGACTCTATGTAATATGTAACTTTGGGTGCAGAACATCACTGTTGTTCTAAGTGTAACAGCCCCATGTAGTGGTCCTAATCTACATCTTGGAATTGGTACATTAGACTCCACCATTCATATTTAACGACTGTCCTTCATATGGAATGAGAGAACAAAGGTTATTGTCCACTGGGGGCAGGTTAAATAAACTATTGATTCTATTTGCTAATGACCTGACGACCATCAAGGCCCCCACTCCCAGTATCAATAGGCCTATACTTACTCCACTGTCATTCAGATGACTTAGGATAACAATATGTATTGTGCTACCAGCTCCAAAATTACCATACACTTTCCTTTAGCAGCCCCAAAGCCTCTGTAGATGTTTCAAGGGGATCAGGAGAAACATTAGCCCAACACTGAGTGAGAAACCTGAACTGATCAAAACCCCATTGGAAGGCACAAGTTAGCATCATGCCTTCTACCTTAAAATGTTTGTATCTAATTTCAATTGTTAGTCATTGTCAACGTGTTGAAAATTAATAATGCTGTTATCCATGATCTGTTTTTCCTCTTTAAAAGCTTTTCCAATTGACCATGTATTGAAGTATTCTACATTGTTGTGTAAATGCTCAGGGGTAGTTTTTGGATCATTGTGGAGCTAACAAGTTATAGGTTCTTCTATTTTCATACAATATCTTTCTGTACGTATTTGTTACTGAACTACAAACATCCTACAGATGAAAGAGAAATATTTGGTTGTTAAATGTTAGCTTTAACTGGTTGTTAGATATTAGCTTTAACTGGTTGTTAGATATTAGCTTTAACTGGTTGTTAGATATTAGCTTTAACTGGTTGTTAGATATTAGCTTTAACTGGTTGTTAGATATTAGCTTTAACTGGTTGTTAGATATTAGCTTTAACTGGTTGTTAGATATTAGCTTTAACTGGTTGTTAGATGTTAGCTTTAACTGGTTGTTAGATATTAGCTTTAAGTGGTTGTTAGATGTTAGCTTTAACTGGTTGTTAGATATTAGCTTTGACTGGTTGTTAGCAGGCTCTGACTATGCCTCTGCCAGAGTGAAGGTCAGAGGAAAATACCATTTCCCAGCTAAATGCCCACCTCCTCCCATTAATGGGTGAGACGCTCCGGTAACGACAGAGAGAAACAGGAGGCAGAGAAGAACACGGAAGGAAATGGAAGTGTTTGGGATCAAACGAGAGGAAGGTCTTAGGTGTGTGTCAGTAGCAAGGTTTGTAGAGCCGTACCATTTTGCATGAAAATCAATTCCTTATTTTTGTCTTAAAAATCTCAATTTGGTTTTGACTTTCTGAAGAAAAGGAAAAAAAAAACTTGTTTAGCACTTTTTTAACCACTTACCACAGTCAATAGACAAAAACTAAAATGTCGTGTCACAATGTCTCAAGGACTCTCTAAAACAATCCTCCGGCACAGTGCCATCATGCGAGTGGCCGAGAACAGAGAGAGATGGAGAGAGCGGTACTTTTACATTAGCCTCTCAATCACATTCACAGACCAATGGCAATATAAGCCAAACACAAATTCGGCCATCGTGAAATCATGCATCTTGAGAGTATTGCCCTCCAAAATCTAATCAGTTCATGAACCTATGAATCCATCCTTCCCTTCTGAAGTTATCGCGTTAAAACACAAAGGATCTGCAGCAGCGGTGGACGCAAAACTATTACATCCCCTCCGTTCCATGTTTCAGGGACATAACTGTAGATTACTTATTTTACAACTCAGTTAGTACTTACATTTGTCAGATATACAAGATAACCTACACTTTTGTATTTATTCTTTAAAAAAAAAATCAAATCAAGTCATTGTAGTAAATAAAAAATGTAACTTGTAACACATTGGACACATCTTTAGTGCTAGAACTCTGAATAGCAGAAATTTAAAAATAATAATCTTTAGGCCAGAAATTGTTGAGTGATATACACATTTTGGCTCCTTTTTTTCAAACTAGCATAGCTATCACCAAAGATTTCTTGGCCTTTGTAGTGAAGTTTTAGAATTAAACATACAAAAAGAAAAAGGGGGAAATACTTTTTTCTACATGAATTTTATGAAATCCTCTATAGAGGATTTTAAAACTTTTAAAGTTTTGAACCTTTTATATGAAAATCACCCTAGTTCAGAATTTAAGTCGGGATGATAACAAAAACAATGTATGTGTGACAAAATAAAGTACCTTTACCTGTTCCAAACAGGACCCTGCATTGATTTTTAGGCCAGAAATTGGTGAGTGTATTTTAAATACATTTGAAAGTAATCTTAAGGAAATGGAATGTAATCTGTTACTTTACTCATGTAGTGAGTTACTATACGTTACTATATATATATATATATATATATATATATATATATATATATGTCACAATGTCTCAATTGATTCTTTCTTTCTTTCTTTCAGTGGTTCCAGAACAGCATCTGCGGACGTTTCAACCAGAAAACCATACACCCTCCGCCATTCTGTTATGTCCCAGGGAATGATCAGTCCTCCTGGTGCTTCCTTCCAATTAGTACCTTGTAACCATAAGGGATTACAATTGAAACCATCCTACCAACGCCTGCCACATTTGTAGTTGGGACAGCTAGGCAACGCACTCCGCACCCGATGTCAGCTAGACTTTATACACGCTGCCGTGTGTGATATTCCAGGCAATTGACGCTCCGGAATGCTGCTCACGCCTGCAACGTCAACAATTACCACCTGTTTGCACCAGCCGCCACAAACCCCCGCATGCATTTACATCACATTGACACATGTCAAAGAGAGCTCAGCACGGCACGGAAATCATAATTCGGACAACAAAATCCTCACCACGTGCAAAGCCAGGCTGGCCACGTTCCCGGAAACTGGCCGACCTCGTAGCCTCTACCATTTGTCACCTCATCACGGAACATTGGTTGGAGAATCATGATTTTCTTTTGTTATTTATCTTTGTATTTAACACTTGGTTGACCAGGACTATACGATGCTTTGTTATAGCTGATTTACCATGTGTCGGTTATAGGTTTTAATCACGGATAAAACCTAAACACAAAATCATTGCTATACACATTTTGGCTCCTTTTTTTCAAACTAGCATAGCTATCACCAAAAATGTATTGGCCTTTGTAGTGAAGTTTTAGAATTAAACATTGTATCCCGAAACATCAATGAAAGTAACCTTTACAAGACGCCGATGGAATTGGATAACAAATACAACTAAAACAATCAATTTAGATGTTACATAAGATATAATGTGCAATCTAGTGTGCAGTAAAGAATATTTCAGAATTGTTTGTTTTTGTGCATTCGTTTTAGAGAAACATGCATTTCTAATAAAATAGGAGTCTGTAAATTATTGTTTCCAAACAAACATTCATTTACATGGCATATCCACTGCCAGTTTTAAAGATTAAACTTGAATCACAGCAACATAAAAAGGAACTTGTGTCGATTGAGTCGAATCTCCACAGAGGAAATAGTCACACGCGCGCCGACCGCTGTTAGCCTGGCAAGCCAGACCCAATGCATCGTCCACGAATTGCACATCGCTAGACGCTGAATAGGGTCTGGTGTAGCTCATTGACCAAAACTGCGAAAAACGTTGAAAAAAACCATGTCAATCAAATGTTGCCATCCAATCACCGTGCAGTAGGTGGGACAAACGGCGTGGAGGCGTGACAAGTATTTAAATCAGGGAATCCAATCACAGCGCAGTAGGCG
>OMKY01209531.1:0-13238 GCA_900302395.1 Bregmaceros cantori | reverse complement strand
TCAGATTCCAGCAATCTCCCCGGCCCCCTACCTTTCCCCCCACAGGGACGGTTCATCTTTCCCAAATCCCCTTCCCCTCGCTAAAAGTCGATGTGTTTTTCTCCGTTATAGGAGTTTTCACATTGACATCATTTTTATCTAAAAGTCAATGTCTTTTTCTCCGTTAAAGGAGTTTTCACATTGACATCATTTTAATCTAAAAGTCAATGTCTTTTTCTCCGTTAAAAGAGTTTTCACATTGACAACCTTTAATCTGATTTTATTACCTAAATGATTGACTGAAACGATTTTCAACTAGGCCGAGATCAAGACTGACTGAAAGTCTTGATCTCCTTTTTCTTCTTTTTTCTTCTTTCTTCTCTCTTCTTTTCCAGTCCTCCGTTAAAGGAGTTCTGTAAACAACCCCAAATCACTGTCCTTAACCGCGAAATCAAGGTTGGGGGGTAGTTAGGTAAAGAGCTGCTATACTCCTTGAATCTAATACTAAAAACGTAATCACTTTTGTGAAGCGCCTTGAGGCGGCTTCGGCTGCGATTTTGGCGCTATATAAAAATCTGTTGAGTTGAGTTGAGTTGAGTTGCTACGACTCGCCACTAGTTTGGGAGCTCTTTGTACGAGCCGCCTCCTCCGCACTGTGCACAGACCATATTGAGCATGACTTCAGGCATCATTCACCCTGCGTGTCTTCTGCGTCTGCGCGTGTGCGTGTCTGGGTGTGTCGTGTGTGTATCATCATGCCAGTTTGTGTGTGCGCCGCCGTGTGCAAGCCGTGTGCGTGTTAGCATCTGGGAGAATTTAGCAAAAAACCAAATTGATTTCCCCAAGCCGGTAACGTGTGTCTTTTTGTGTTTACTTTTAATTTATATCGATCTCCCGCGTCTGCACCAATCTGCTGTGGTTGTCAGCTGCGGAGGCTGATGCAAGACACACACACATGCGTGCGCGCGAGCTGTGTGTTCCCTGCCCATCGCCGGAATGAAAAGCAAACGATAGCTTTGTCTGGATGCCCGTGGGACGCTTGCGCCAGCCGGGCTTTCGGGAGCATCGGGGTGAAATTGGAAAAGGCCGTCGGCCACCTCGGACGCCGACAATGACTTCCGCTAGGACGGCTAGCGCCGAGATTAGGAGACAGGAGATAACTGTGTGTGTGTTTGTGTATCGGTGTGTGTGTGTGTTCGTATGGGTGTCAGTGTGTATTGGGGTGGGTGTATGGTTCTGTGTTTATGTGTGTGTATCGCGGTGGGCATGTATGGACCCCTGTGTGTGTGTTTGTGGATTGTTGTGTGTGTTTGTATGGTTGTCAGTGTGCATATGTATGTGTATTGGGCTGGGTGTATGTGTCTGTGTTTATGTGTGTGTATCGTGGTGGGCGTGTATGGACCCCTGTGTGTGTGCGTGTGTGTGTGTGTGTGTCGTGAGCGCTCTTTAAGTTTGTGTGAGTGCAGCTGTGTGTGGGGGAGCATGTACCCCAAGAAGAGAATGTTCTATAAACAGATTGTGTTTCTAGTTCTAGTTAACTACTCATTGTGGCTGCAGTAGATACTCATTTGTGGGACGCCAAAACGCCGAAAGATGAAGTTGTCAAGTTGCCAGTTGTTCTTCAGTGCTGTCCTCGGCTATGGTCACAAGCTTTGGGGAGTGAATGAAAGAATTAAATTGTGGGCTCTTCCAAAGAACTTCCAAAGAACACTAGCCTGGCGATCCAGAACAATGCATCGTCCACGCATTGCACATCGCTAGACGTTTGTCTTGAGTCTGATAAAACCAGGATCGGAAAACGTAAAAAAAAAATCCAGTCACAGCCAGTAGGTGGGACAAGCGGCGTCGAGGTGTGACAACCAAACTCCGCCCACATCTCGCGGAGCCTGTACAAACTCCCTCCACGTGCGCGCTGATTGGCCGATCAGTACCGACAGCTTGCCTGATTTTCCCAGACACAATGCAAACGTCTAGCGATGTGCAATGCGTGGACGATGTGTTGGTTCTGGCTCGCCAGCATATAGAACACAGGTGGTGACACGATTAGAATTGAGGCCCCCCCCACCCTTTTTAAGCTTAATTCCATTTTCCCATTCCTGAGTTTGATTCGCTACTCATTTCTGCGTCTGACACCTATATATCCGAGATCTGGCGCCAATTCGCCGTTTGACACGCCCGCGTCTCTTCCCATCCACTTTCTTGGCATTTTCAGGACCTCTGATGCCGTTACAAGTGTCATGTAGTTTTGGTGGAAACACATCGTTAGAGAGTGAGAGGCTCAGTTCACAAGGGGCTGGGAGTAGAGCCAGATAAGGTGGCTTGGGCATCTGATTAGGCTTTTCCCAGACAGCTCCCTGGGGGATGATGGGGAGATGTCCTACTGACAGAGGAACCCTGGAAAGACCCAGGGCATGCTGGAGAGAATGGCTGTGTCCGAAATCGCTCCCTATTCCCTACTCTCTACCCACCATATAGTGCACTCAGTTATAGTGCACTAGAGTCGGTTGCGTCAAAATTATTATAAAATAGAATTATAAAAATATAATTATAAAATTCAACAATCACCAGAAAAAGTCAAAAGTACTTACATTAAGAACGATTTGCCGCAGTCGGTCGCTATTTACTCCTGCCGTGCCATTTTTTTAAAGTTTAGGTCATTTTTAAAACGTCTCGCAATACATTATGGGTTATATTGCTCCGTCTAAGGTACATCTGATGCTCACTACTTTTTGCGGTGCATTGTGGGATAGTTTCAGTGCACTATATAGGGTACATGGAGAATTCGGACACCCCTACAAAACGGTGTGCGCCCCATATAGTGCACTATATGGGGGATAGGGAGCACAGCCATTGTGTTTTTCGGCTGGCTGGGTAATCGCTTAGGGTCGCACCAGACGACCCCAGATACACACAAGAAAAAACCCCTCTGCTGCAACATATGAGTTTCAAATTGGGTAGTTAAGGTCATTCTGTGTAGCTTCTGACATTTGTGCTCAAAAAACCCACCAATAAATATTTAATATATTTTGCATTTCATTATTTGATTCAATTGATATTAAAGATTTTTTTGTAATGAAATAATTTTTTACAAATAATTTCATAAAAATAACTATTATATCCCGGGAGCGGCGGGGATGTAATGGTTTTGCGTGTGCTGCCATCCACCGCGTATGCTGCCACGGCAGATCTTTCGTATAAAGGTGATACATTTCAAATGGATGGATTTATCCCAGATTCGGTCTGAATATCGTCTACATTTTAAAAATGTTTGGCAGTAGCTATGTGTATCTGCATGACGGTGTTGGAGTCCGAAAGGCATTAATAAATAGTCTGTGCTACAAAGTCATCTGAGTTGTGGAGCAATAGAAAGAAAATTACATTATTCACACAAATGTGTCCATGTGGCACTTTCTGCTGACATCCCTTTCTCTCTCCCTCTCTCTCCTCTCTATCTCTCTCCCCACACTATCTCTCTCCCATCCCTCTCTCTCTCTCTCCCCCCCCTCTGTCTTCCCTCTATCTCTCTCCCCACTCTATCTCCTCTCTCCCCTGCCTCTCTCCCTCCACCCCTCTCTCCCCTCCCTCTCTCTCTCTACTCACTCTCTCTCTCTTCCCCAATATACTGAACAAGACACACACACTCGGTAACACGCACACACCAACACACTTGGGACAATCTCTCTCTCTCTCTCTCTCTCTCTCTCTAATCTCTCTAATCCTCTCTCCACCCCATCTCTTTTCTCTACTCCCTATTCCCTCTCTTCCCCACTCTCTCTCAACCCTCTCTCTCTCTTTTCTGATTCCCTCTATCTTTCTACCGCTCTCTCTCTCTCTACCTCTCTCCCCCAATATACTGAACAACATACACCAACCCACGTGGGCCAGCAATCCTCCAGGCAGGTCTCCAGCAGTGTCTGCTGTGGCCCAGATAAAATATGTTGATGCAAGCAGTCTGCCTGGAACACAGGTGGGCTGCCTGGGACAAGATGGAGAACCGGGGTCACCGCATGTCCCCCAGGGGGCAGTGCATGTCCTTCACAGGACACTCGGACACTTAGGGGACACTCCATCATGCAGTGTGTGTGTGTGTCTGTGTGTGTGTCTGTGTGTCTATGTTTGGTCATGACCCCTTAACTTTATAACACACAAGCCCTCTAAAGCTGGCAAGGTGACTGAACTCAATTATCCACAATTCCTTGATTTTTTTTTCTCCACATTTTATTTCAAAAAAATTCCCCAAAAAACCTCATAAAGACCCTTTCACCACCGCTGACTTCCACAGACACACAGTAGTGTCAGCAGGAGAGAACAGCCAAAGCTATTCTGCTTACAGCGCCAATTTGTAGTAGAATTATTAAACCATTTTATACATAAACTAGATTGCAAACCTGCGCCGTAGTGGTACAAAAAAAATAGTACTGTTAGTGCTAGCAGTATGTGTGGCAACCCATTATCAATGCAAGTGCTCAAGTAGCGCCATTGCGATTGATGCCACCGGTGAACATGCCAACTACATTTCCTAGCGGCCACTGGACCCAGAAGTCTAGTCACGTGACCGCACAGCGATCTATCCGTAAGTTGGTGATTAAGTATGATTATGTTACTTATAGGCTACAGAAATGCACCAACATTTAATAATTTCTTTCTTTTGTCATTTCCAACAACTCTGCAAAATATCATCCAAATCCGTGCACAACTTTTCGGTTATCAAGAGGACAAACCAACGCGGCTGAAAATGTGACCTGCTTTGCGGCTACACCCCGGCACAGGTAAATATATCATTCCAGTCAAGTATGATATGACAATAACAGGGTTTCATTTTGGTATGGCAAAGATATTCAGACGTAGATTTAATAGATAGATTAACAGAGTGATATGGCATGGTTTAACCACGTTAAAACTACAAATTTATCGATAGATCACTGGGCGCTTACCGCAGTCAAGTGGCCAGACTTCCGGGTTGCAGTGGCCGCTGGGAAGTGTAGTTGGCATGTGCTGAGCATGTTCACGGGAGTCGTCGATCTCTACGAGCACTTGCATTGATAATGGGTTGCCACACATACTGCTAGCACTAAAAGTACTATTTTTTTGTACCCCTACGGCGCAGGTTTGTACTCTCTGAGTGCTTCTAGTTACACATGTTCCTAGGAAACAGAGATCCTCTTCTTTAGATTACACGCTGTTGTTTGAGATATCATTTGGAGAGAATATTTGATGGACCTTTGCTGGTAAACAGCTCAGTTATCTGATAGTTCGTATTGTATTTTAGCTATTTAAAATGTGGAGAACCTTCCTGCGTACCACCGGAGCGTGTTGGTAACGCTTCATAATACGTGTGCCGCTGTGTGTAGTTGAACATTAGTTAAGCATTATCTCTTAATTATTTAATGCTTAACTAAGGGTTAACTAAGGTTAGACTGATGCTTAGCTAATGTTCAACTACGCACACGTATCATGAAGTGTTACCAGCGTGTTCTGGCAGTTTGCGCTCCACTGTTCTCGTCTATACATCCCCGCAGAATGCCAAACTATGTGTTGGGGTGTGTGCACGCCAGGTAGATTCCTCTGTGAGGTGTGTGAGCTAGAGATAATCTGAGAGAGAGCCCTGCGGCCGTACAGAGTAGTTGACAGGCTTATTAAGGCTGGGGGGGTGTGGCGGGTGTGAGGTGTGTGGGGGGTGTTAGTTTGAGAGAAAGGGTGTTTTTATCGCGCCAGGTGATCGGCGTTGGAGGACGACAGGAGGAAGGTGTGGGGGTTGATGGGAGACCTTCACTCTTATCGCTGCAATTCCAGGGATTAGAGCTCTGGTCCGCTCTGATAAATTAATTATTCTGTTTTATCGACAGCGTTTAAAGACTCTCTCTCTCCGCGCCCTCTCTCTCTCGCGCGTGCACACACACACGGGCTGACGATGTGCTCTGCATGCACAGCGAACGGAGAAGTACGACACAGCGTGAGGCGATGACAGATGGCCAAAGAGAGAGAGAGAGGGACGTTGAGAGTTACGTCAATGTCATTTCAGAAGAACGTAAGATTGAATAAAGATCGAAGCATCGTTAGAGAGGATGATGGATGAATGAGAGTGAAACACAGGGAGAGAGACAGACATCAACAGCACAATTCTGTAGGGGAGAGAACAACGCAGATTTGAAGGATCGGAAATTGACAATTGCTTACTTTGACACCGAAAAAGTCCTGACTTTTGGCAAATTTATTTTTTTTGGCATAAACGCCATTTTCCAAGACATTACAGAAATGTTGGTGGCGGGAGGACGAGGGACTTGCGACGCTGCCAGTGTCTGTGAACTAATTCACAGGCAACATTTGTGTGTTGGGGCGGGGTGTCTTACCGACTATGCCACAGAGCCAGCACTGGATGTTAATTTTTATTTATTTATTTTATTTTTTAGGGAGATAGTGACAGGATTAAATAGAAAACTGGGTTGAATAGTCGGGGGGAGACATTGCAGAAAAGTTGGAGAGGGGATTAGAACCCATGGCACTGCTCGGCCTACGGTCTGGGGGCACACTCTATAACGACTCTGCCACCTTACCCCCGGTACGTTCATTTTTAATAGTAGCCCCGTTTACATGAGACCAAAAAAACCCACTTATAAACCGATTCAGAGGTGGATCTGATTCAAAAGTGGACATCCGGGTGAAATCTAGCAAATATGCTGATCCTGTGTATAACCATATCTTCATGTCTCATGAACCATGCTGCAATGATTATCATCTCTGGCTGCTTCTACTAGTACTTCCAAAATGAATGAGAAAATGGAGCGGGTTGCACAGATTATTAAATCATGCATTTGTGGGTCACAGATCCGCACGATAACATTTGGGTATGCACACGGCAAGTTACCACCACAATTTTTAAATAACCCTGTAGGTGTGTGCTCCCACCGAATAGACATGTTGAAAAATAGCCAAATACACGGCAAGTAAATGACACCGGACGTGGCGTTCAGAGACCGGAAGTACCCTGAACTCGTCTATACACGCAATCCCATAGAAGTACAGTAGATTCTTCGATCTGCGCCACCCTTTCCTGCGTAGCGCACAACGTGGTATCCGCGCACAGGATCAACCTCCCAGGTCCGAACGCGGACCCCATGGAGGCGCTGTTTTTTTGTGAGCAGTCCGCGGCCATCTTGCAAATATAATCAAATCCAAAATACTGCAATTCTAATATACTAAAATCCAAACTCCATGTAAACGGGTCTAGTGAGAATATCACAGTCGCTATATGTGCATTTGTAGCGAGAGTGAAGACGTAAATGTAATCAAGTGTATACAAAGACAGTGATTGCCTTGACGGTAATCGGGATTAACGTAGCACAACCAAGTGCTTATATACACTGGTCTAGGCACAGACATTTCCAGTTACTGGCTGTGTCCGAAATCGTTCCCTATCCCCTACTCCCTATCCCCCATATAGTGCACTCACGTATGGTGCACTCAACAGCAACGGCCGAGATTTCGGACACTAGAGATGGCGGCGTCAAAATTATTATAAATTATAATTATAAAAAAAATATTATTACAAAATTCAACACTTGTCAAAAAAAGCTCCAAGTACTTACATTCATAACGATTTGCCGCAGTCGGTCGCTATTAAGTTTAGGTCATTTTTAAAACGTCTCACAATGCATTATGGGATATATTGCTCCGTCTAGGGTACATCCGATGCTCACTAATTTTTGCGGTGCATTGTGGGATACATTCAGTGCACTATATAGGGTACATGGAGAATTCGGACACCCCTACAAAATGGCGTGCGCCCCATATAGTGCACTATATGGGGAATAGGGAAATCTCTTCCTATCCCTACGCCATTTTGTAGGTGTGTCCAAATTCTCCATGTACCCTATATAGTGCACTGAAAGTATCCCACAATGCACCGCAAAAAGCAGTGAGCATCAGATGTACCCTATGTGGAACCCATAATGCATTCTGAAACGTTTTAAAAATGAGCTGTTAAACTAAAAAAATGGCACGGCGGGAGTAAATAGCGACCAACCACGGCAAATAGGTATACTTGTAAATGTAAGTACTTCTGTAAGTACTTTTTTTTGATGATTGTTGAATTCTATAATAATATTTTGTATAATTATATTTTATAGTAATTTTGATGGCACTAACTCTGGAGTCCGAAATCTCGGCCGTTGCTGTTGAGTGCACTATAAGTAAGTGCACTATATGGGGGGCAGGGAGTAGGGGATAGGGAGCGATTTCGGACACAGCCACTTTCCCCGCAGCAGCTATGTTCCTGTTGCATGCTGTGAACTCCCCCCGCCCACGTCATGTGCACTCTCTTATCCAATTGCATTGTGTTTGAGCACTCGTAATCTTCAACTTTTTCTGAATGTATATGTATGTCAATGTTATGAGCCACTCGTCCGCGGGAAAAAAATACGTTTCTGGTTTTCGTTCCTTGAACTGGTTCAAAGCCCTGGTTGAAATACTGAAGAACAGATGCCACTTTTTTGTTAAACTTGGATGTCGGAACATTCGTCGTTCAGACCACCAACGAGTAGCCGTTACCAGCCTGTCGATGCTTTGATCCACAGTATCGATATTGGTATGATCAAAGTGGTACTGGCACACACACATTTCAAAGCAGGTGTGTGTGTGTGTGAGACAGAACGAGCCAACATTGTGCTCAGTGATGCGATCAATGGAGCGCTTTGCGATACACGGAGAGATGACCTTTGGAGACGACCTTTGTAGGCGCTGCTGTACACACACAGTGGGGAGAGGGACGCAGACAATATTACAATGTTCCTGATGGACACACACAGGCACACAACAATCACACAACTAACTCCTGATGGACACAACACACACAGACACACAACAATCACACAACTAACTCCTGACGGACACTCTGCCCAAACACACACACACACACACACACACACACACAAAAATCGCACAACTAACTCCTGACGGACACTCTGCCCAACACAAACAACAATCACACAACTAACTCCTGACATACCCAACTTGTATAGTATAGCGGTAAGATGCTCGCCTTTGACGCCAGCGCACTGAGTTTGAATCCAGAGGCGGACGCTTTGCTTCTTTCTTTTAACCTGCAATTTTTTTGTTGTTAGGGTTCGGGTTAGGTATACACCTAACCCGAACCCCTACCCTAAAAAAAAAAAAGCGCAATTTGGTTAAAATTTGGCAAAAAGGTTAAAAGAAATACACAAAGTGCTCGCCTCTGGATTTGAAGAGAAGGGATTAGGGTTAGGTTTAGGGGTTAGAGTAGGGGTTAGGGTAGGGGTTAGGGTTAGAAAAAATACAAAGGGGGAAATGCTGGAAATGGCACTGACTGTCAAAAATGGCACCGACCATTGGAAGTTGCATCAGCTACGTCATCGCATAGCGGCATTGCAGGATTAGCGACGCGAACGAACAACGCTAGCCATGTGGACGCATCGAGGACAAAAGGGCTCCATAGGCTAAACCCACCCCGACCTGCATTTTGTGTCCACCTTTAAAGGTTGCATTAGCATTTCAGGAGTGACACGACATGCGAGCAAGCAAACCAAGGTGCGTGGACGGCCTCATTTAATTCTCCAACATTGTTAGTGTGTCACGCTTTCAAAACCCATTACATGCTGTATTAGTAGACCGCAGGCGCTTGGATTCGTGCGATAAAGGTCACTTTGGTGAGCTGCACCATTCTTTAAAAAGGTTGCCGACCTATGCGCTACGCCTGGTAAGTAGCTTCTTGCCGTCGTCAAATTAATAGCAGGTGACGCGTTCCCGGAACGATGCTCGGTAATGTTGTTCGGTAAACCGGAACAGGGGGCAACAATGTTTGTTTATTAAGGAAATGGATGCAGGTCATCGGACATCCCGACGTTACCGTGGCAACCGGCAAATTCACACTTGCATTGTAGTAGTTATAGTTGTGCAATATAGGAGTGCTTTCTCTGCTGTAATACCAAATAAATTCAATTTTTAATCCAATTCAACTTAATTTCTCAAGCACATTTAACCACCCTTAACAGCAGACCAAAGTGCTGCATGAACGAAAACTAGAGGTATGCAATCAGTGCCGACAGTGCCGGCTACAGGGCTATCCCCGAAACAGTGACGCCATATTGTTCCGACACCCCACAATTCCGACATTGATTTTGGCGTACTGTTGGCCATGATGTAAAGTTCGAATCACAAAACCGATCTGCTATGGTTATGGTTTTGGATGGTTAGGGTTTTGGACCACCGGCAGACATTCCAAATACATTTCCCAGCGGCCCCCTGACCCAGAAGTTTAGTCACTTGACCGAACAGCGATCTATCAAGTTGGTGATTAAGTATGATTATGTGATTTCTAGGCTACAGAAGTGCACGAAAATGTAATCACTTCCTCTGTTGGTCATTTCCAACAACTCTGCAAAATTGCATCCGGATCTGTGCACAACTTTTTCGAGGGGACAAACCAAGCAACGTAACCGAAAACATAAGCTGCTCGGTGCAGGTAATGATCGTTCTAGTTGTGTGTGATTCTAGCCAGTCTGATTAACTGCTATGGCAACGCTGTATTGGAAATGGCCCCACTTCGGACTGGTGACTCCAAACCAGACTGTTCTGCCCTCTTCTCAAGAACCGCACAAATAGGTGTACCGTTCCGATCAGACTTTTTTCCAAGGATCGGGACTCATGATTTTGTCCCAATCAGGATCGGTAAATGAGTTGGGGAGCCTAATGACTGTTTATTTACTTTTTACTACTGGTACCGGAGATCGGGATCGGCCGATCGTTAAAATCAAAGGATCGTGATCGGATCGGGAGCAAAAAAACCTGATCGGTGCACCCCTAAAATGAAGAGTCATAAGCTATTCCCACGAAACAACTTTTTACGTCGCAACATCTGGAGTTGGATGGAAAGTCATTAAGGTTTCCGAAGGCAGGGTGGGGATTAAATTACCCGGCTTGAAGCTGCTCTGAATAATTCAGTCAGCCATTACCATTTGAACGTGACGTTGATCTGATGTAGCGCGCGACTGCAGGACAAGGCGCCGAGGTGGGAGGTGAGGGCGACAAGCGGTGGAGCATAATTGGGTGTGAGGTTGTTGTTTTTTTCTCATCCTGGCCGGTCTGTGGGGGTGAGAGCGTGGCCGGCGTCTGCCTGGAAATGCCTCGCGGTCGGGGGTGTCGATGTTCGCTAATGGAATCTTAAGTGTCTGTCGATACCAATGGTAAAAGGCACTCAAATGTGCAGGTTACATGTTGATGTATTTAATGAATCCATAATGGATAGGTGACCATCGCTTTTAGCACAACACAGACCGCAAGAAACGTCGTTGGAAACCTCACTATACCCGTAAGTGAGTTATACACGTCGTTCTGACCATTTGTAGATGTTGTCGTAGCATTGTTTGGGTGGTCTGCCTTCGCTTCTTTTACCTTCTTCTAATCCTTCGAGGCATCATATAACCAAAGAGTTTTAACGATCAGCTTTTGATCATCGTCAATTTTCTATGTCTTTTCTGGAGAGGGCACGAAAGCAGAGTTGCAGCATACTTATGCCGGAGACGGGAAAGCGATCCCACGTCAGCGGCGTGCTCTGTGAGATTAAGTCACATGCACAAGAGTGCATGGTGCTGGATGAAGCAGTCCAGCCAGGGCTCGAAATGTAAATTATTTTTGAAGATTTCGGCTCCGAACAGTCCAGACAGGCATATGTTTAACGTTTTCGTTCCACCACCTGTTCCACCACCAAAATATCGTCCCTGAACCGTTTCGGAACGCAAACATTTTGTTCGCTTAAAGTTCCTTATATTGTGCAATGTTAAGTTTAGATGTAGTTTATACAAAATATATTTGGTGGACTTTCAAACTTCAGTGCAACTGTATTAAGGTGAAACTGAGTTTAAAACGGCATTACATTTACTTCCTCGTCTGTCCACAAGATGGAGCCCCAGATGCATGGGGCTTGATGCCTGACAGTGAAAGTTTGAATGGATGCCCAACCGTAAATAGTCCCCCAGACATAGGATATGTTCAAATATATAGAGAAAAAACGAAAAAACCTAACTGGTTTTGTGGATTTCGTAATGTTCAAGAAATCTTTTAGTTTCCGTTTCTGCTCCTCATAAAATTCCATAAAACTCTGTTCGTTTTCGTTCCTTGAACCGGTTTGGAGCCCTGGGTCAAAATAACGGCCAGATAGCCAATACTACTATGAACATTTTGAAAAAAAAAAAAGAAAAAAATAAAGGTCTCCCCATCTTTGGAATACCGTAGTGAAAATTGTGTCACGGCACTTCCCTACCCCAAATTTATGGGTGGTCGGGGCTAAGTCTGACAACAGCTGGGAGCTGGGAAGGCGGAGCCAACACCCAGTATAATAGAGCTGAGTGGACAGTGCTCTCGAGGACTTGGTTAAGAACTATGATCAGCACCGATAAATAAAAATGGCGATTGGAGTCTGGAGTCTGGTGTGGTCATTTTCGGCACCCACGATTTTCTACAACAGGAAGTACAAAATACTTCCATCACACTAGTGACATGGCATAGCCCTCGTGGGAGGGTTGACGTTAAATCTGATAATTCTGGCGTATTATTTTCCGTGATGCAAGATGATTTTGAGAGGGTACTAAACCCTAGTCCCCAATCCCTACTAACTCCGACCTTAAGATAACCCAACCCTAACCTTAACCCTAATCCTAACCGAACCCTAACAAAACCGCCGGAGAAAAGTCTCCATCGCCGGCGTAACCCGATAAAGGCCCTCATGCAGGCCTGAGGTCTCCAGTCAGCGTCCGGCAGGAGTCTGCCCAGCAAAATAACCTTTTACCGGCCAGAGTGACGGCCAGCTCTGTGTATACCTGTCTGCTGCCGGTGTGCACTGGCATATTAAGGCCTATATGTGGATGCCATGAGCACGTATATGTGTGTGTGTGTGTGTGGACTCGTAATGCAATTCCAGCAGTCAAAACCAATAGGGTTGCGGTCATTTCACCCGGAGCTCCGGTGCCTGTATATAGATCCAGAAAGACGACCTGTGCCGCCCCTTAATGATCTGTTTACATCGCAAGTCTCCCAGCGGCGACGCACACACACCTGCCACCGGCGCTCCGACTGCCGACGCCCGGAAATTAGCGTTCCCACCACTCCCACTCACCCCCACTCCCACTCCCATTCCTTCAAGCTGAGAATGGAACACACAGCTAGGTTAGTGTGTGGGTGCGTGTGGTGAGGTTTTTATGCACGTCGCGATTGTGAACCAGAGCTCTGCT